>REGM01000115.1:870009-891021 GCA_004194415.1 Aurelia aurita | reverse complement strand
ATATAATATCCAATTTTCAAGCTATAGCTTCCGCAATAATTGCATTAACTTTCTTAGGCCTCACGGCAGCTTTGTTCGGTCTAAAATCCAGACCAGTGGATTGTCAAAAAAACGCAGACAAACTTTGGTAGCTACATGCACTATCTCCCACTGTGCCAAATTTCTCATCATTTGATTGGTCCTGCGGGTCCAAAATAGAAACTTAGTACCTACTACTAGAGGATTTTTCAGTTCCGAGAAAGCTGGCTTTTAGTAAAGGCTCTTAAAAACGTGACTTGCGATGCTGATCAGACCACAAAATAAACCGGGTCAAGGCCATTAGCAACATGAAGCATGTGACTAAGTACTAATGTCAATAAATCGAAATAACGTGGCAAAGTTGCGAAAGTTGACATCCCACAGGTGGATTAACACACAATCATTTCATCTTGAAGGTCAAGTGATTATCGTTAATCCTTTCCTATTTAGGAACAAATCTCTACTGTAACTTTTAGTTTCTTATCTTTAACTAAGAATTATTATTACTTCTAGTGCTTAGATATTGACTGGGAGGGTTTCAAATTGTAGCTTCGACCCTGCATTATTGATAAAAGGAAACAATTGAACATGATACTTTTGGTCATATTAACCAGGGCAGTACCCTTAAATCACGGCTTGAGAAATTGTATTTTGAGCAATTTACAAAACATCTTCTTTTCAGCCGGAAATCTAAAATTTGCAATTTCCCTTAAAATTTCGAGTCCTTCACGACATAAGAGCTTCATCAAGGCATAAGGAAATCAATTTAATAGGTAGTGCAGTATTAAAATTTAATGTGATAATAATTCCTTGATATCGGAGCACCCATCAAAATGAGATATCAGCTTCTAAAAGGCACAAATTTTAACAAATCCAAAGCTTTTTGAGACTTTGCAGTATGTCTGAAATTAATTTGGTCTTCGACACAAAGGCACGTAAAGCAATTTTCATGATATCAAAGTTTGGTAATTTTCCAAAGGGTCCAAGTTGTTTTAACTCAGTCGGTGGTCTCGTAATATGACATTAAATCCGAAATTGACATGCGTTTAACATTGAAGCTACTACTTGAATTCTTAAAGAATTAGACCTCTTTTACAGAACCAGAACTGATCACATCTGGCGTTGTGGTGGAAGTTTCGAACAAAATCTTAACCATCAAGACCTGTATTTTAATCCCTTATTGCCTTTAAAGAAAAACAGATTCTAGTGGAAAGCTTCGTGTTTTCAAATTTCAATTATTGTCCCCTAGTTTGGCACTTTTCCTCCGCGAAATCATTAACAAAAATTGAAAAACTACACCAAAGAGCATTGCAATTTCTGCACAATAATCAAACAAGTTCTTATACTGATTTACTATCGAAGTCCAGGAAATTTTCAATGAGCATTAATCGCCTCAGAACACTGTGTATAGAGATTTATAAAACAATGCATAATCTGAACCCTTGCTTTAAAGGTGTTGTGGTGCAGTGGTGTAATCCTCTGACTTTGCAGCCAGAACAGTCAGGCGGACAGGGTTCTATCCCAGGTAGAGCCCCACCATTTGAGCGTCATGACAAGAGGTCGTGGACTCGATTAGGTCTTCTCTATTTCTGCGATCCCAGCGCTTGGCGCTAAAAAACGCAACTTCACCTTCACCTTCAACTTTATGCAAGATATATTTCAACTTAAATCTGGTGGCCGGTCCTCCAGGAAGATATACGACTTAGTCCATTACAGGCCAAATCAAGTAACTTTTGGATCAAATAGCTATAGATCGCTTGGATCAAAAATTTGGAATGGATTATCAAATGATTTCAAAACAGCCGAGAATTTGACCATTTTCAAACGATTGATAAAAAGTTGGGAAGGACCAGAGTGTCAATGTAATGCTTGTCAATATGAAAAATAGTTAAAATGCCTTTCGACGAATTAAAAATATTTATGCCATTTATGCTGTCTCGAGTGCATTGTATTTTATAAATACATAATGTAAATAATAGACTGATTTTGTGTAAAAAAATAAATAAATAAATATTTCCTAACATTTAATTCTATATTTATTTAGCGTTTAATTTATTAATTTCCGTATTCGATTTAGATTAGTTACATCATTTATTTGTATTGTAGCTAGAATAAATGATCGAATTAAAATAAGATGACAACAACAAAGACTGATTTTATTCCAAATCTTCTAGGAGGAATTTGTTTTCGAATGCACGAAATATTACTGCCATCTATACTACTACTACTATTACATCCTGTTTCTTTACCACGTGCTGCCTTTACTTTGCTAATTTCGTAGACATGAAATTGCATCTGTTTGATAACAGATAAAATTATCTTGAACTACTATGCTTAGGGTCGCCAGCCCTAAAAAAGTGGGATTTATTTAGTATGGAACAAAATGTTCAGAGGTATAACCAGCCTATTTTACATAATTTTTGCTTATGAATAAATACCGCCTTGAAAAGACTAGGGTGGACATGTCCACCCCAGTTCACCCAGTGGCGACGCCACTGATGATAATCAAATCTATTACCAAGCCATTCCTGGTAGTATCACATTCTTTCAGCAGCATCACGTTCTTTCTAGCAGCATCACATTCAGGTATACCATGATTCTCATCTGAAGTGACATTATCCCTTGCTGCTTGTCCGTCGACCTTGCTTTGAGTTAGCTCCACGCTAATTTGATGTTCTGAATGGTTTCGTAAATGTATCTATAAAATAAGTAATTAATTGAAAAGGGATATATACTTTGTTGAGACAAAGTTTGAAGCTTTTCCTCAATTGAAACTTCATAAGGATATCTGATAACAATCAAATCATACCAATCTATACAATTTAAGGTCCTAAATTGGGCAAGTGTATGCATTTTGAATACCAGTTAGGGAAATGGAAGATTGGCATCAATAACTACACTAGACAAGTGGAACTATATGAGTAATTTCTATGTCGACAGGTTGTCCCAAAAAGGTTGTGCCCCATTTGTACGGCAGCTGTGGAGGAGCCGTAACTTGTATTGTCCCGTTGTTGATACAGTTGCATGGGATATACTTCAAATTAGAGTTTGACACCTTGCTCTAGCCTATCAGACAAGTGGTTGATGAATTATGGCGCAAGAAAGTCAAACAAGAGAAAACTTTAAAAACAGCACTTTCTTTGTTCTCGAAAAATGTCAAAATCAAGTAAATACTGCAAGAAAGGGTTCTAGAGCTGTATTAGAATTTTTTCTACTGTTAATAAGGGTCTACTTTTATTGTTTACTAATAACACAACACCATTAACCCATTGCAAAATGCATAAAATATTCAAATAAAACGCTAGAACCTTTCTTGCAATAATTACTTGATTTTGACATTTTTGGAGAACAAAGAAAGTGCTGTTTTTGAAGTTTTCACTTTTTTGACTTCCTTGCACCATAAATCAGCAACCACTTGTGCGATTGGCTAAAACAAGGTCTCAAACTCTAAGTTAAAGTATATCCAATGCAACCATATCAACAACAGGACAATAGAAGTTACAGCTCCGCCACAGCAACCACACAAATGGGGCACAACTTTTTTGGGACACCCTGTACTTATCCTCGTTTTTTTGGCTTTAGGGAATTGGCAATGATGATTAAATTTGCCTACCGGGTGAGTCAGAAGATGTATCCACTGTTTGACAAATCATACAGAAAAGTCAACAAAACCAATTTGTAACATTTAAATTTTAAATTTCATCATTTTACTTAGGCTTCAACTTAATTTTTCTCATAATTTTAGGTGCATTATTTCCTTCTGAATCAAGATTTTGCTGATAAAAACATAATGTTTCTATTTTAATGGTTGAAAAGTGGATAAAGTTGAGCCATTCACTTATAGTTTTAGCCAAAGCCCGTGGAAGCTAGTTTTCGGCAATTCTTGATTTGAGATTAAGATTGTGCATTGTAAATTATGAATAAATTCTCAAATTAATTTAAGCTCTCAGCCAGACAACGGAACGGAGATGTAATTTTTCAAGTCAATTTTTATAGTTTTTGTTGTACGATTTTTCAAACAGTGGATACATTTTCTGACTCACCTGGTATAAATAGAATAAAGAATACACCCAGATACTGCATTGATTCTTTGGCTATACTTTGTTAATGGCGCATGGTCAGATCTCAAAACACCTAAATGAAAGATTACTAATTCCTTAATTTTTCAACACTTCTGTCACAAATTTTCCAAGAAAATTGTGCTTGACACGTAATTTGACATTGTAGATTCGTTTATGGTAGTTCCTAGAATATTTCGAAATAATCAATCCTAATGGTCTTCGCAACTTGTTCCAAAATTCCACCACAACATTAACTGATCTTCTTTTCGGGTTGTGAAAAAAGGGTCGAGTTCTTTAGGATCCCAAGTAGTAGCCTCAAAGTTAAAAGTATTTCAAATTCGAATCTAAGGTAACAGGCAGGAATAAAAGGTGTTTCATGAACAAGGGCAAATTGCTGATGTTATAACCTTATTTGAAAAGAACAGAATAATTCGATTATTTTCGGCCGCAAGGACAATTCTTACCTCGTAGATCGTCAGATGCTGAAAAGAACTGACATGCTCTTCAATATTATCTTCATTAGGCAGAAAAACTTTACAAATGCAACATTCAAATCCATACACAGGTTTTATGAATTCACAGCCTGCAAAACATATAAAGATACATGACTACCAGATGAGTACAAAGTGTATCGGCGTCTGACGAGCCGTAAGATCATAAGCCATCCATTAATTGCGGCGGAGCCGCAAACTATTCGAGTTGAATTGAAAACCTGCGAGCGAGCGATGTATGTATGTATGTATGTAGAACGAAATTTTTTGGAGACCCAATCGGGTCTGTCAAACGATATCACTGCGGGTCAAAACAGAAATTAGCGCATGCGCAGTATTGGAGTTTCATGATTTCAGGACTTTAGAGGATTCTTACATGAGGACATTGCCTGCACAAGTTGCTATTGACCAGAATCTTAAACATTTTGACGAACATTTTTGTGAGTAAACCCAGTTCGCAGCACTCTCTGACTATTGCTATTGCTAGTATACATTAATGTTACCTAACGATGTGTCATTTCATACAAATACAAAAAAGGCTAACGTAGATGCTAAAATAAATTTCATTAACATCGATCATATCGTTATGGAGAAATAGGCAATTTTTTATGAAGCTGTCTTTTTAAAAATGATTCAACAAAGACAAACATTTTGATCAACTGTATACGAAGATATTGATAAAAGATCAAATATAAGCCTTGAATATAACGATTAGACGTTTCGGGCATAACCCTTCATCAGTAATGAACTGTTGTCTAAATGAACTGTTGTTCGGTAATGAACCCTTCATCAACTGTTGTCTAATCTAAGGCTTCAAAGCAATGACAGCAAGTAAAATCATCCTCTTACGCCTGCGTAGTTCCCTGGAAGATTTATGATGTTATTGTCATCATTTAAGGGTGTGTTTGATTGGTAATTCCAAACCTACCAAATTCTGAAAACAGTAGACTTCGCAGAGACGGAAATATATTTCCCAATCAAACACAAAAATCTTCAAAACAGCAGGTTTCGGATTCACCACCAGGGTTTTGCTAATGAAAATGAGAATCTCTCCAAAGTCTGCCAGACCATCTGACTTTTGAAGCAGAAGGTTCATAAGGCCTTCCAAACCTACCAAACCTACCGTTTTCAGAATTTTGGGGTCAATCAAACGCGAATTCCGAGTCTACCAAGTCTACCGTTTTCAGAATTGGTACCAATCAAACACACCCTTAAAGTTGAGCAATGGCATAGTTTGGTCGTACTTTCTTGTCCTTTTTCAAAAAGCCCGTCCATCTCGATATTCCACTATCTCAGTATTGCGATATCTCGATATTCCAAGATCTCGCTATTCCGCAATCTCTTTATTCCGACAATTGCTTCGATATTCGGACATTCCTATTTAGGTCCGGAAAGTATTTCTCTCTAGAAAGATGGGCAAGTTACGGTCTGCGCGGTGTTAAATTTGTATTTAGGACACGTGTCTGCTTTTAGTTTGACGTTCCATTTTCTTTGGGGGGATTTGTATCCAAAATAACTTTTCAGCTGAGTCTGACAGGGGTTTGAGATATCCCCCTTACGTTTGCGAGGACTTACATTTCTGTTGAGAATACGCTACCCCAATTCTAACGCGTTTTTGCTCTTATGCGAACCAGGGAGATTGAGGGCTGATTACATAGGAGTTTTCAACCCCGGGGTTGAGTTTCAACCCACCTAGCCGAGTTGAAATAAATTTGCTATTACTATTACATGTGTTTTTCAACCCCAGGTATGAAAAAAGGTGCCATGACGCTTAAAACTTTTTTCATGCAAATAACAAAGATAACAACGCAATTCGACCCCGGGGTCGAAACAAGATTGAGATTACAAGGACATTCATTTCTGAAAACAATGGCGTTTAACGCATTGAAAGTTTCACCTCGGCTAGCTCAAGGTGGGATGAGATTTCAGCGCCGGGTATGATTTCACCCCGGGGTTGAGATTTCTCCATGTAATTGACAATTGAAATCAATAAAGGAATAAGTGGAGAGGTGGGATGGAATTCCAACCCAGTCAACCGAGGTGAAACTCAACCCCGGGGTTGAAAACTCTCATGTAATCAGGCCCTAAGATTTGGAATGCTGATACCTTATACAGATACCGGAATATCAAGATGTCGAAACATCGAGATGTCTGTACATAACGGGAAAACCTAGTTAGTATTCATACAGACGACATGTCACGTGACTTGACGAATTCGCGCTTGAAAATCCAAGTTGGGGTAAATGAAGCCATTACAAAGTATAGCGTCGCACTGGGATTTCGAGGGTGTCTCGTTTATTTATCGCAATAAATAAATTCAAAAAGCTTGGAAGCTGTTCAAATCATTCCAAAACTTTAGCGAATAGATAGGCGAACGTCGAAAAGGAAGGTTGACTTCAAAGAAGCAACGAGCAACTCACAACTGAGGGAGATTGTGCAACTGTTTACAATATTATCGTCGCAAAGGCAAGTTTCTCACAGCTTTCTTGGACTAAATTTATAGTTTCCTTTGAAGAATTGCTTATTCATGCAATTATTTCATTGATTTGGGTCTGACTGCCGATTGCTACATATCCTTTCCTTATTCACTATCGCAAGGGAGAATATAAGAGCTATTTTATGCAACTTTTTGCAAATTTCCTATAGAAACCTATGGAAATTTTCTGCAGATTTACCCCAAAACNAAAGAAGCAACGAGCAACTCACAACTGAGGGAGATTGTGCAACTGTTTACAATATTATCGTCGCAAAGGCAAGTTTCTCACAGCTTTCTTGGACTAAATTTATAGTTTCCTTTGAAGAATTGCTTATTCGTGCAATTATTTCATTGATTTGGGTCTGACTGACGATTGCTACATATCCTTTCCTTATTCACTATCGCAAGGGAGAATATAAGAGCTATTTTATGCAACTTTTTGCAAATTTCCTATAGAAACCTATGGAAATTTTCTGAAGATTTACCCCAAAACAAGATGGCGTCGTGTGTTTAAAGCTGCTGTGACGTCATGCCGTCTGTATGAATTTCAAATAACTAGTAAAGTGTTGAAATATTGAGATGTCTGAATACAGAGAAGTCGGAATATAGCGATGTCAGAACAACGAGCGAGCTGACCCAAAAAAATCACTTACGAGGAAAATTGGCAATAACTCTAGAACATGATCAATTTTGATGAAATAAATGTTTGCATCTAAGTTAGTTTTTTCACGATAAAACAACATATCATATGTGGAAACTGGTGGATTAATCTTCGTCGTAGATTTCGGCAAACACCAACAATTTACTTTGTTGGACCCACCCGGTACTTATTGTTGGTAGGAAAACATTATAATGCAATCTCTACAAACATTGCGAGGTAAAAACAGATTGACCAGGTCTCGCATGCTTTGCAATTGTCTTTCTGTAATCCTTAACTTTCTTTCTTTGTAGGCCACCTTTGCTGTCATCTGTCATTACATTGTGTTTCATTGAAAATTGTCTAAAATACTACCAGGCAAGTCGAAGAAATCCTTTGCACGAGAAACATTAGCTTGTGTTGAGTTCAACAGGGGTGAGTTTTAGCTCGGTTGACAGTTTATAGCTATAAGAATTCATACCGCATTCTTTTGAATTCAGACTCGGTCTTACGAACTCATACAGCTTACAAATCCAATTTATTTCCGAATTCAGGCAAAATCGTACGAATCCCTACGAATTTGGAGGGAGTCTTGCAAACAAAAATTGTGTTATGAAAGAATACTGTATCATGTGTCTCTTATATTTTTTGTTAGGCCATGTCCACAGGAGTGAACAGGAGGCCCCTCCAAGTTGATTCAGTTGTTTCTGTTAAGTGAGCACTTGACAACTTCTATGCCTGACACGAGGCCTGACAGCTTATTTTAATTGTGGAAGTTTTACGTCCACGACTTCATTGTTTGCGTTTTTAGAGGGTTTTATAATACAACAAACAAAAACCTAAAACATGGACCTTGAAGTCACAGAAGTTTACTGTTGTCCATGTTGTCTGCCCCATCCATGACGCACGTTTTTATGGTACCTATATTTTCAGTGCTCGTGAAAACATGAGAAAAGGTAAAATTTTATCTTTTGGCTATCAAGAAGAATTTAATTTATTCAAATCCATCCAGTACTCTAGGTACTAAGAATCTTTAAATGCCAGAACTTCTTTTGGTGCACCCAGCATACCTGGAAAATTTGAAAATAAAAAAGTCAAAAAGCCTCACCACAGGTGCCTATTGTTTTGTACTCTAAAGTGCAAGTTCTGCTTGTTATGTTTATTGAACACTCTTGTTGCAAATCCTGGCCACAAAGCTCCATTGTTTCTAAAAAAAAATGATCAACGTTCAAGTTGGACTTTAAAGATATGAGAAAGTATTGGAGGGAGAAATAATATCGTCAAAACAAGCATAGGTTCCAAATCTTTAGAACGGTTGGTGTAAAATTAGATGACCTATTTCTTTACATTGAATGGCTTGTTACCTACTCCCTACTTTGCAGTAATAATTGGTGCATCTTATCGTCCTCCTTTATCCAGTCTCGATATAGCGGAGTTTAAAGAAAGCCTACTAAAGTTAGCTAACCTTCGCAGCACATGTGCAACCTTCTGCTGTGTGGAGATTTCAATTTGCATCAATTTGCATGACACTGATTGGTCTAAAAATAGTCTAAAAGCCAACCCATCACATCCAGGTGAATCACGGTTGTTACTTGAAACCATGGCAGAATTTGGCTAAAGTCAACTAGTCAGTTTTCCAACAAGGTAGTCAAATATATTGGACCTCATCATGACAAACAAGGAGTTCATTGCAAGGGACATAAAATCTTGTCCTAGAGTCAGTGATATTGATATGCTGATGTTTAATTTTTCTGTCTGAAATTGGTGGCCAAGACAACCAAGGGTGGGCATGTGCTGTGTTTGTGGTGGTCCTTACATATGTCTTAGAAAAACGATTTCACCAACCCATTTTTCAGCTTACCAGTGCAAATTATGATCTTAAAAAGACTGGTTTTGGGGACATATATTTTTATGATACTACGATAAAACCCAATTTTTGAGGACAAATATTGACCAACATCCAAGAAAATGAACAGTCCAAGTTAGTTGTAAAATGATGTTATTGAAAAGAGTTCAAAATAAAACTGAGTTTAGGGACAGACATTATCATAGTATGGGAGAAATAAACCGGTCATGTGGACATACATGGGACCACTGTCCTCACTGCAACATGCCCACCCTTGGACAACCCCAACCTTTCCTGATATGCCGGAGATAAACATTTCTTTTTCTGGTGTCAAAGCATTAATTGATGGGCTAGATGTACGTAAGGCACCAAATCCAGATAATATTAGTCCTAAATTATTGAAACTCATCCTTGAAGAAGCAATTCAGTATTTAAAACTTATTTTTGAAACTTCTTCGAGAAGATCGGAGGTGTCCGAAGACTGGAAAAAAACTATCATCACCCCATTATCTGAATTATTTATAAAAGGAGCCAAATCTGATCCCACCAACTATAGGCCAATCAAATCTGCCATGTATGCCCATTTGAAAAATTTTCAAATCATCACGGACAGGCAACAACGGTTTCGTAAGAAATACTATAAATTCTAAGGGCTAAACAGGTGAAGAATCGTATCCATGTAACGTTCTTTCGGGTGCTCCCTAGGGATATGTCCTTGGTCCAGTGCTTTTCCTGATATTCGTAAATGACATAGTCGCTAACGCCGATTCTAATATAAATATATTTGCCGATGATTGTGCACTTTACCGCGAGAAAAAGTTCCCAGAAGAAGCTGTTGCTTTAAAAATTACTTAGATGGGCTCGATAGGTGGAGTTGTGATTGGAATATGGATTACAATGTTATGAAATACTTTTCAATGTCTGTGACGTTAAAAAGAACAATTTTCGAAAATGATTATTGTATTTCCGATGAACCTATTGAAAAAGTACTGTCTTACAAATACTTGGGCGCATATATTTGTAACGATATGCGCTGGAAAAAGACAATTGATTTGGTAGTTGGGACAGCAAACAGATCCCTTGGCTTATTAAGGAGAAATTTTTCTAATTGCTCACAGCAAGTGAGGGAAAAGCAGGGAAGCCGGAGCGATGGTAGGGCAAGGGGGGCCGACGAGAACACAAGGGCACTCGAGACCGAAGGCGAGCGAAGCGAGCAGAACATGTGGGGGGTCCCGGGTACTCCCCGAGAAAAATTTTGCGACCACGCCCTTTAGATTGGCTTAAAATGCTATTAAGAAAATTTTAACTAATTTTAATAATGTTCTTGTAAGATCATGGGTAGACAATGTAAGTTATAATGAAAATTTGACTTTGGGATCTAATTCATGATTTTTTTGTATCTTATTAAAGGCTGTTAAAGAAAAATATTGTTTTTATTAAAAGGGCACTTATGCCCCCCTTGCCCCTCTAAGAAAAGGGCAGGAGGGGCGCTTGCCCCCCCCGCGCCCCCCTCTCCGGCGTTCCTGGGGAAAAGCTTTACTTGGCCTCGTGCGTCCCAATTTAGAATATGCGTGTGAAGTCTGGTCCCCGCACACAAAAGAACTGAAGCAAAGAATCGAAATGGTACAAAGAAATGGAGCATGATTCGTTATGGGTGATTATTGTCGGAGGTCAAGTGTAACAGAATTATTGTTGGATTTAAAATGTGATACGCTCGAATCACGTAGACATTGTTCCAGTTACAATACGTCAATATAATGTTTACAACCCCCGGGGGGGGTACATAACATGCTGTCGGTACGGGTATGTGCCGCCCATATGGGGGGGTTTTCGGCCGAAAATTCTCTAAACAAGGGTCATTTTTCGGCAGATTCTCCTTAAACATGGGTCGGTTTGGCTGAAATCGGCAAAACATAGTTAAAAATGAGTCGTTTTCGCCAAAATTTGTCATAAAAGTGGGTACGAAGGCAAATTTTGGCAATTAGAAGTGGGTAGCTTTCTGAAAACCGGGCGGCAGACCCCTGTCCATCCTCAAGTCTCCCCCGGGTTACAAACCAAGTAGCTTTGAAATCTCTTGATTAATTTTCCATGGGAGCTAATAGAATGACAAGGAGTTCTAATTCAAGTAAGATTGTACCAAAATTTGGAAGGGCTGATGTTGCTAAATTTCATTCCTCTTTTCGATCATACCGGTATGGAATAGCTTGCCTGATAGCATTGTGAATTAATGTAATTCGGAATCTCTTTACAGCCTATGTAGAAACCACATCAGCAAAAATTAGACTACAAATGCGTAGGCATTTGTATCGACCGGCAAGGGTTGTAAAATCTATTGATGATGATGATGATGATGATGATGATGATGATGATGATGATGATGATGATGATGATGATGATGATGATGATGATGATGATGATAATAATTCGACCATTGGACTTTTCAGAAATCTTGAATATTTTCTTAAATTACAGTGTATTTTATATTTCAAATCATTTGAGAATATGGCATCATCAAGTTTCTAAATTGTAAAGCAGAAGAGTGAAAAACGTTTGCTTGATACCAGCTTCATATAGAACCAGTTTCTACCCCAGGGACTCAGTCGTTGGGGTCGTCAGGGTCATCTAGTCGCCATTCACATAAAATCTTTTGGATCTTTTGAGTCATTCGTTCTCAGTGATTCTAATGACCCCAGTGACTAAAAGCGACTTAAACCACCCAATGTGAACCAGACTTAAGGCTCTCATCTGGGTCAACCTGGAATAGAAAATCAATTTCAGTTGCCCGTGCTCCGCACTATACTCACTATACTCTGTCTACCTACAACAAGAAAAGCTACAGTATAGCAATATTGACAAAATGTTTTAGAGAGAAAATGAGTAAATTTTTAATCCTTATGTCAAACTTTCCAATCAACAAAATATTCAAATGTCGAAATTAGAATGAAAATTTTCAAAAATTTGAATTTAGCCCATGCATCATTATTAAGCAAGGTATGGCAAGATAAAATGTTCCCCTTATTACACAAGGTGCTCCAAGTTGTTGAACCAAGGCCAAAATCAAATTCCACTTGTTCAGCATGGCACAGCCTGACATAAAACAGGCTTAATCCTATTAATATCGGGCTTTTTGGACCCTTGAAGTACTGGGAGGGGACACAAAGTGCAGATATGAGGATTAAACTTGGTACAATGGTATACATTAACAAGCTCTACACAAGAGGACACTTTTTTAAATGATCTTCATCAAGGAATTACAAAACATAACTGTAACAGACACCTTTTTCCAGTCAAAATGGGGTACTTTTTTCTGAGACACCCGGTATATAGATGTTTAAATTAGAAGACCATGAGTAGATGTCATAGATCTATATACATCTATGGTTGCAATATTTGTTAACTTTTCTATTATATACATTTATATTTTGTAATTCCTTCTATAAATGGCTCTAGAATCTATCAGAAAGTATCAATAAGCAAAATCCGCAACATAATATCAATTTAAGTTCATTATTTATTTCATATTCATTATTAATTTGCCTCAGTTTGTTATTATGTCATTCAATGCATTGATTATTAAAGCAAATACACTAAAATGCTTTGAAATCACTCAAGACCTTCAAGAGAACCGAATTTGGCCATTAAAGTTTATTAATTACATGTGTTATTAGCTATATTACATCATAAAACTTTGATGACATCATTAAATTTGAAATTGCATATGTCATTAAGAATGAATCATCCAACAGCTCTCACCAAGAGCTATCAATGGTGGTATTTCCATGATCTGTCACCTTCATGGCAAAAATTAGACCTATTTCTTTAGATTTCCAACCAACCACCTGTTGAAAAGACACCGTCACGTGATCAGTGTCTGTAACTTTTGATTAAATTTTGATTTCTTAATTACATTTTAGGCGAAGTCATAAAATCTTGGCTCTTTATCTTTCTAACCAACAGCACTACATCAGATCAAAGCTGGCAGGAAACACTTTGATTAAAGGGTCTGTTTCAACCAGCATGCTTCACACATGTCATCTTTTGGTTGGTTTTTGTTGTGCCATGTTCATGGGCCATAAAATGGCGATAACAAGGCCAACCAAGAGACGGCAAGTGCAGGCATGCTGGTTGAAACAGACTCTTTAAAATAACATGGTTTAAGAATAAGGCCCTAAAAAGGGTATTTGAAATAATATTCAAATNCAACCTGGAATAGAAAATCAATTTCAGTTGCCCGTGCTCCGCACTATACTCACTATACTCTGTCTACCTACAACAAGAAAAGCTACAGTATAGCAATATTGACAAAATGTTTTAGAGAGAAAATGAGTAAATTTTTAATCCTTATATCAAACTTTCCAATCAACAAAATATTCAAATGTCGAAATTAGAATGAAAATTTTCAAAAATTTGAATTTAGCCCATGCATCATTATTAAGCAAGGTATGGCAAGATAAAATGTTCCCCTTATTACACAAGGTGGTCCAAGTTGTTGAACCAAGGCCAAAATCAAATTCCACTTGTTCAGCATGGCACAGCCTGACATAAAACAGGCTTATGAGGATTAAACTTGGTACAATGGTATACATTAACAAGCTCTACACAAGAGGACACTTTTTTAAATGATCTTCATCAAGGAATTACAAAACATAACTGTAATAGACACCTTTTTCCAGTCAAAAGGGGGTACTTTTTTCTGAGACACCCGGTATATAGATGTCATAGATCTATACATCTATGGTTGCAATATTTGTTAACTTTTCTATTATATACATTTATATTTTGTAATTCCTTCTATAAATGGCTCTAGAATCTATCAGAAAGTATCAATAAGCAAAATCAGCAACATAATATCAATTTAAGTTCATTATTTATTTCATGCATTCATTATTAATTTGCCTCAGTTTGTTATTATGTCATTCAAAGCATTGATTATTAAAGCAAATACACTAAAATGTTTGAAATCACTCAAGACCTTCAAGAGAACCGAATTTGACCATTAAAGTTTATTTATTAGCTATATTACATCATAAACTTTGATGACATCATTAAATTTGAAATTGCATATGTCATTAAGAATGAATCATCCAACAGCTCTCACCAAGAGCTATCAAATGGTGGTATTTCCATGATCTGTCACCTTCATGGCAAAAATTAGACCTATTTCTTTAGATTTCCAACCAACCACCTGTTGAAAAGACACCGTCACGTGATCAGTGTCTGTAACTTTTGATTAAATTTTGATTTCTTAACTACATTTTAGGCGAAGTCATAAAATCTTGGCTCTTTATCTTTCTAACCAACAGCACTACATCAGATCAAAGCTGGCAGGAAACACTTTGATTAAAGGGTCTGTTTCAACCAGCATGCTTCACACATGTCATCTTTTGGTTGGTTTTTGTTGTGCCATGTTCATGGGCCATAAAATGGCGATAACAAGGCCAACCAAGAGACGGCAAGTGCAGGCATGCTGGTTGAAACAGACTCTTTAAAATAACATGGTTTAAGAATAAGGCCCTAAAAAGGGTATTTGAAATAATATTCAAATTTTCAGAGAAAAATATGAATATTTACCTGTTTTAGTTTTGAAATATGAAATAATGATGATAATTTTCACATATGAAATTAGAGCTGGTAAATTTCAAATGAATGAATCAGTCGATATTTATGAAAAAATTTGAAAATGATAATTTTGAAATATGAAACAATGGCAAAAATTTCGAAATGAAATATGAAATAATGTACCCTCCTAACAGGGCCTCAAGAATTCGTGTTCAAAATTTTGTCAAGTCTTTCAGAAAGGATTGTCCAGCAAAATGTATACCTTGTTATGTCCCCAATTACCAAAGCTGATATACCCTAGACCAGATAGTTACATCTGTGATCCCACTGCTTTGCGCCAAAAAGCAAATTTGCCCGCAGTGATTTAATCAAAACCAAATGCCACACAGGGTCGCGCAATCACATGGATTTAGTTTTATAGGCCTTGATTACAGCGAATTCAACATCAACTGGTGGCCTATTTTCAACATCCAGTTCTTAGAAGAAAATTAGGTTCTTTGCAAGAATACTTGACTCTTCAATGCAATTTATTTTCACTACTTATAACTTGACAAAAGCGCAAGAAATTCTTGCTAAAAATGAAATAACTTACTTCATCAATCACAACTCAAGAGAAAGTCTTCCATGTTTCCTTTCTACTTCCTGCTTTTCAATTTCATCCTCGTTTCCACACAAAAAAGACGGGGGTCAGGCATCCGCAAGTTGACTAGACAAGCTACCCTCAATTTTGCTGTTGTTGTTGTTGCTGATGCCCAGCTCAATGAGCCACCAGCTATCATATCATACCAGGGGCGTACGCAGCACTTGAAAAGTGGGGGGGGTCTGAGAAAAATCTTAGCGACCACGCCCTTCAGACCCTCGGAGAATGAGGGTTACGCCCTTTTAGTTATATTTTGTTTCATAAACGTGGCTGCAATTAATACAAAATAGGTGGATCGTTTTGTAAACTTTGCATATAAAATTGATACCCTTCATTGCAAATCAATCCAAGAAACGAATAGATATCTTTAGAAGTAAAATAAAATAATTCATATTCAACAAAAAACAGTCCTGCATATCAAGTACGAATGAAAAACTTACCTTTCTTAGCTTTATTACGAAATGATTCAGTGCTGGAAGCCCAATATTCGAGGAAATGTCTATTTTCATTACTTATCAGAATCAAATTGTCCAGTCGGTCAATGGCATCTTTTACAAGATGCTGTTGTCACAGGAATAGCTGCTGTAATTTGAATTATTTATGGAGGTTGGGGCACAGGCTCTTCAAATCACTCGTGGCAAATAGGGATTCCTCTAGCCAGCGGTTCCTCTAGCTAACTGGGAGTATTGAAGTGAGGGGATCCGGGGAAGCCACCAGGAAAATTTTTGAGAACACGCCTTCTAGTTTGTCTCAGAACGCTTCTACCAATATCATTCCAGCAGGCTTGCAAACCTAAAACCTTCTAATCGTATCGAGCCTTTACCCAACCATCGTATCCTTGCTTTCAAGATATCAAGGACCATCTCTTGACAAATGACAAATCTGCCTACCCCCCCCCCCTTTAGGTACCAATTTTATTGCGTTTTTGAGTGAATCTCAAGGATCATCTTTTTGAAAAGTGGGAGGTCCGGACCCCCCCATTCCCCCCCTTGGGTACGCCACTGACCTATTAAGGTGGCAATTGAATACAAAGTGAATAATATTGCGAGCCAACAAAGAACAAAGGAAAATTCGCTACTTGTTTCGACATCGAGGGAAATGTGCTTCTCGTGCAGTAACAGCAACGGTATATAGACATTTTATGCAAACTGTTGTCGTTACAAAGTTGTTGTTGTTGTCATCTTATTTTAAGTCAAATTGAGTCCATATTTACTAGGAAAAGGGACAAAAACTGCGAAGATAATCAGCACATGAAACAAAAGAATAATTTAAAGCTAATTATGCTAAAAATAGATACTGAAAATTGCTACAAAGTATGTACTTTGAATCTATGATATGTTTCCTACTATTTGCAACAATTTTGGAGAAAATCTGTAGAGTAATTAATTAAATAGAATTTTTCTTGTCAAGAAGCTATAAATTTGTCAAATTTCCCTTGTCTATTGGTTGCCTAGCAACGAATCACGTGACTACTTAATTACCTTTGTTATATTTGAAAAGCTAATTGTCCAATGAACAATAGGTGTAAGACTCATTGTAATACCTCTTGTAGATTTGGAATAAAAGAGGGGGGCGAAAAACGCCCCCCCCAGTCGAAACTAACCAAAAAATCGCCCAGTATGAATAGGGTTAACGACCTCTTATTTTTCATTAAAATAATGAAGACCAGATTAGATGCAATTTATTTATATTTTACACTTCTATTTAGAACAATGATGCCATAAAGGTGAATGACGTCATAGATATTAAATTTTGCTGATGTCAGCAAATTTGAACAAATTATATATCAAATGAAAGTTCTCATCAAAAGCAATCGAATGGTGCATGTTTGATATCAATCGGACAAGCGAGGCAAAAACTATGGACGTTTTGTTGACCACTCTCGAAATATGGTGTTACTGTGATCACGTGATCAAAGTCAGAACAATGATATGTAAAAATTTTAATTGCCAACTTAATTTTACTAAAATTCACCAAGCCTGGTTGTCATATCTTGTGTTGTTTTAGCGCAGTTTAGCAAAGTGTGTTAAGGGGGGCGAAAAACGCCCCCCCCCCAGTATGAGGGTTAATGTAGAAATTAAAGAGTATAGGCCCTAACACAGACCCCTGAGGAACTCCAGATAATACAACATGAAAAGTACTATGAACGTTGTTGATGCGAACAGATTATTGTTCCCGTCTTTTTAGATAAGAATAGATAAAAACTAGTGCCGGCTCATCAAATCCATAGACATTTAACTTTGCTATTAAAAGGTCATGGGGTATGCAGTCAAAAGCTTTTGACAAGTCCATTAGAATCGCGCCAACCAAAAAGTCGTTTTCTAAGTTCTGTCTCCACTCCTCGATCATTCTGAGCAAAACGTGCTGTGTGCTGTAAGATATTCTATATGCAGCAATGAAAATTGAAAGACACCTGTCAATATATTGAGAGAATTGATTTTCTCTGTTTTCTCAAAAATTTTCGAAAAATAANCCATTAGAATCGCGCCAACCAAAAAGTCGTTTTCTAAGTTCTGTCTCCACTCCTCGATCATTCTGAGCAAAACGTGCTGTGTGCTGTAAGATCATAGGCGTAGGAGCCAGGGGGGCTGGGGGGGCTGCAGCTCCCCCAACGTTGGAAAAATTTACCAAAATCGGCCTTTTTCGGGCAAACATCTACCCTAAGTCGGGCAAAAAATTGGTAAACAATGGAAATTTTATCGGGCAGCCCCCCCAGATTTTATCTTCCCCTACGCTTATGTGTAAGATATTTTATATGCAGCAATGAAAATTGAAAGACACCTGTCAATATATTGAGAGAGTTGATTTTCTGTTTTCTCAAAAATTTTCGAAAAATAGTTTAAAACGCTAACTGTTTAAAAGTGAGCAAGATTTAGAGAAAATAAGGAAAATTCACAACTTTTTTCAGGTCGAGGGAAACTGTGCCTCGCGTGGTGTAATTTAAACAATGTAGAGACATTTTATATACATCTTTGTCGTTACAGCGTGAGTGATGTCGAGCAAACAAAAAAACATTCGCAACTTTTTTGGAGGTCGAGGGAAAATGTGCGTCTCGTGCCGTAACGGCAATGGTGTATAGACATTTAGAAACACCGTTTTCGTTACAAGGTGAATAAGAGCCAATCAAGGAAAATTCTCAAATTTTTTGGAATTCGAGTGAAAATGTGCTTCTCGTGCAGTAACGCCAGCTGTGCGGTGTAAAGACATTTTATACACATCGTTTCCGTTACAAGGTGAGTAAGATTTAGAGCAAATAGATGAAACTTCTCGCCTTTTTGGAGTTCGAGTGAAAAGGTGCATCTCATACAGTAACGGCAGCTGTGCGGTAGAAAGCCATTTTCACACATCGTTTTCGTTACAACTTGAATAAGAATTAGAGCCAACAAAGGAAAATGTGTTACTTTTTCGAGTTCGACGGAAAATGTAGCTCTCGTGCAGTAGCGGCAACGGTATAGAGACAGTTTACACACACCGCTGTATTTACAAGGTAGGTAAGATGTATAGCCAACAAGAGAAAATTTGCTACTTTTTTCGAGTTCGAGGGAAAATTTACTTCTCGTGCAGCAACGGCAACGGTGTATAGACATTTTATACACAGCATTTTCGTTACAAGGTGGGTAAGATTTAGAGCCAACAAGAGAAAATTCGCATCTATTTTGAGTTCGAGTGAAATGTGCTGCTCATGCAGTAACAACAGCGGTGCGGTGTAAAGCCATCTTATACACACTGTTCTCGTTACAAGGTTAGTAAGATTTATAATAATCAATCTATTTAAAGTTGGCTAGTACATAGCTACATATAGTAAAATAACGGGATTAAAATGCTATAATTGCTAATTAAGGTCAACTACTTAAAAGTGTACAGGTTATAAAATAATTTGATAAAATGACTCAATAATATATACAGTTCCAAGCGACTAAAATTTTAAGAATAAAAACGCAGCCTTATAAAAATCCGAGGTTTCAATAAAAGGGCGACATAGTTTGCATGTGCATTAAGTTTTTATCTTTGATTTCAACTGTAGGATAGAATTAGCATACCTTATATCTTGAGTGGGGGAAAGCCAAATATGGGGCCCTCTGTATCTGATCGTCTCGAAACCAAAATGTACTTTCCTTATCCTGGGTAGTACGAATTCATTGTTATTTCTTGGGTTATACGTATTGTCTCGCTCCCTGAAGATCTCATATATGAAAGGAGGGTTCATATACCGGGTAAGTCAGAAAAAACGTAGGGTGTTTGCTAATTTCTATTGATGTAGTTTGATTTGCAAATTTGTTTCTTTAACGTTCATTGCATAGAAGAAAAGCTAGCTTAGATACGAACATTTGTTTGGTCAAAATTGGTCTTTCCTTTCCAGAATTACGAGCGATTTTAGTAAAATGCTGTTTCGCAAGATTGCTAAAATAGGCCTTCAATTAGATTATATTCATGCACGCGCAACCTTCTAAACCATGACCAACATATTGTTATCTACCAAAAAATTGAAACAACGCATGCATTTTGTTAGAGCATAAAAGGAAAAACTAATATTACTTATGTTGTATCCCTTGGAGACTAGTCATTTAAAATTGTCATTGTTAGCGAGCTGAAAGTTCTTTTACTAGAGATACTTTTCACCAAAATGGCTATATCACAAAATCGCAAGTAAATAAGGAAAGAAATCACCGATTCTAACAAACTAAATTTCTACCGGGTGAGTCAGAAAAAACAGACCCCGCTTCAAAGGCCACTGCTCCCTCGACATCAAAACAATAATGTTGACAAAAAACATCATTTAATGGTTGACATGTTCAAATATAATTTAAAAATTTACCTGACCGAAATCGGCCAGTCAGTTCTTAAATTATGAGCGATTTTCTGGAGAAAGCAACATCAAGAAACCTTCAAAACAGGCCTAAAATCACGAGCAACTTTTCCAAATATTTCTGCCTTACAGCAATGCTTTAGCAAGTGTTATCCTCTGGCGAGGATAAAATCTCCGAGAATAATGCTGTTATGCTCCCAGGGATGGCACTTTAATCCTCCCAAAGGGATAAGACATGCGAAAGCATGTAGAAGTCATTGTTGTAAGGCAGAAATATGACGGAAATTTGTTCGTAATTTTATGCCGTTTTTGAAGATTTCCTGGAGGAGCTTTCTTGAGAAAATCCTTCATAATTTTAGAATAGAGTGGCCGATTTCAGTCAAGTAAATTTTAGAATTTATTTGAACATGTCAACAATTAAGCAATATATTTACCAATATTATCGCCTCGATATCCAGGGAGCAGTGGCATTTCAAA
>REGM01000115.1:847376-868120 GCA_004194415.1 Aurelia aurita | reverse complement strand
AGAAAAAAAGAGAGGACTTTGGAGACATTAGGAAGGTCATTAATATAGATTAGAAAGAGTAGGGGACCAAGAACTGAACCTTGAGGAACACCACATGTGATTTCCCCAAGGTTAGAAGGATACCCATTGACTGAAACATATTGCTGTCTACTTGTTAGGTAGGATTCAAACCAATTAAATGCAGTACCTCTAATGCCATAATGATTCAATTTTTGTAGCAGAATTTTGTGGTTCACAGTATCAAAAGCTTTTTGCAGGTCTATAAAGATTCCACAGCCAAATTTATTTGAATCAAGTGTACCTTTTATTCTCTCACTTAAGCTAATTAATGCATGGTCAGTGGAGTGGCCCTTGCGGAAACCAAATTGCATCTGGGAGAGAATCTCATGGAGTTCTAAAAAGTTATATAGGCGTTGATGCATGAGCTTTTCAAAGATCTTACTGAAGATTGATAGCAAAGAAATAGGTATGTAATTTGCATTCTTAGATGAGTCACCTTTCTTGTGAATAGGAATAACCATAGCAAACTTAAGTTTTTCAGGAAAGACACCTTGTTGGAATGATTCATTAATGATTAGAGAGAGCTGCACAGAAATGTGAGAGTCCAGTATTTTCAAAAGTTTTACTGGAATGCTGTTAGGCCCAGTAGCCTTGCCTTTTTTAAGTGACTGTATGATAGAATATGGCTTGCTAAACGCCCCACGTTTTTTCTGACTCACCCGGTATTGTTCTGAATTTTGAAAATTTCAGTCATTAGGATTTGTAAATTCTTCTTATGGATAGTCACTGATTTATCTCTATCTAATAAATAAAGCGTCAAAACTAAAAACATAATCCTTGTACGCTATTCAATTCTTAAAGCCCTTTCGTGTGTTTTATTAAGCACAAATGTCAGAGCTATCCATCAACATTTTTGGAGGAATACTTTGAAAGTCGTTGCCTTTCTTGGATTGAGTCTGCTAATTTTCGTTTCCATCTCTGCAACAGAAACTTTATTAAAGTCGAATAAGCCATCGTTTTGGACAAAACTACGAATTTTCCTTATGCTAGGGTGGTTGGAGTAATAGGATCCATTACACCTTCTGTGCTTGTTGTAACCTCGTTGTTCTCTGTAAGACCTAGGGAGTCAGTAGCAGTTACGAAATAATAATTTAGTGTTCCAGCAACTTCCTCTTATTTAGAAATTATCCTTTCATCCTCTATCAGGGTGATTTTCACTTTAGTCTTATTCTAATTTGAACTAAAGCCGTTATCTGAAATAAACCCCTGCATGTTTTGGTGGCTTTACAACTGTTCAGCACCCCTCTACCTAAGCCGCCCAGATATTGATCGCAGCTCTACACCACTGCATCCATCTAAAAACTAAAATATCTAGTTTCATGGGGCAGCAGTTCAGAAAACCCGCTTTTTAAGTGTTTCGAGTTCGGTTGTTTGAAAAGAAAAAGCAACTGATCCAGGCTCTATTTAATCAAAACAAGGCCAATCCGCTTTTGGAACTGCAGGGAAATGAGTCGTAGTAGTAGAGGTATCAGTTCAGTCAGAGGGTGAAATTACGATTTGTATTCAGTCAAATGTGGGGCAGAAAACACTAGTATTAGATTCTGCCGGTGCTGTGTACACGGGAGCTGATTTTCCAAAAAGGTATAAAATTACAGCGGTGGGACGTCCTACCGGCATCTTGTAAAGGTAGTCTAAAGCATCGACAACTTCAAAATTTCGAATTACGTATCCATTTTGTTTAACAGGAAGACAGTGATTACGACAACTGAATAGTTTGCTACAATGTGACAAATATGTTAAGCATGTTGCCTCTCTTAAGTATGTTGCCTCTCTTAAGTAAGTATGAAAAGAATAATCCAAATGCTAAGATTGCCTTTTCTGCTGTTTTTCGAAGAAAGGATTCCCATGAGCGCAATGCCAAGGTTACTCAACTGAATGAGCTGTTGGCCGAAAAACTGCCCCTCGATGGTTTTGACATGATAGAGAACAGTAATATTTTATTTAGTAACTTGAAGAGTGACGGCTTGCATTTGAATGAAGGGGGAGTAAGAAAGTTTGCAAGTAATTTGAATAAATTTATCAAATACTGTTAACGGTGTCTTAGCTCTGGTAGTAACACCAATGGACGCGGGGAGCGTCACTCGAGGAAGAGGAATGGTCTTAAAATTGCTTTCCTAAACATAGTTTCCCTCAGAAAACATAGGAATGAGCTCAGCATTATATTGCATGACAATGATATTGATATCATTGGTCTCAGTGAAACCCGGTTGGACGAAAACATTGGGGATGCCGAAGTATCGATAGAGGGCTACAGAATATTTCGTAACGACCGTAACGTAAATGGGGGANTAAGCACAAATGTCAGAGCTATCCATCAACATTTTTGGAGGAATACTTTGAAAGTCGTTGCCTTTCTTGGATTGAGTCTGCTAATTTTCGTTTCCATCTCTGCAACAGAAACTTTATTAAAGTCGAATAAGCCATCGTTTTGGACAAAACTACGAATTTTCCTTATGCTAGGGTGGTTGGAGTAATAGGATCCATTACACCTTCTGTGCTTGTTGTAACCTCGTTGTTCTCTGTAAGACCTAGGGAGTCAGTAGCAGTTACGAAATAATAATTTAGTGTTCCAGCAACTTCCTCTTATTTAGAAATTATCCTTTCATCCTCTATCAGGGTGATTTTCACTTTAGTCTTATTCTAATTTGAACTAAAGCCGTTATCTGAAATAAACCCCTGCATGTTTTGGTGGCTTTACAACTGTTCAGCACCCCTCTACCTAAGCCGCCCAGATATTGATCGCAGCTCTACACCACTGCATCCATCTAAAAACTAAAATATCTAGTTTCATGGGGCAGCAGTTCAGAAAACCCGCTTTTTAAGTGTTTCGAGTTCGGTTGTTTGAAAAGAAAAAGCAACTGATCCAGGCTCTATTTAATCAAAACAAGGCCAATCCGCTTTTGGAACTGCAGGGAAATGAGTCGTAGTAGTAGAGGTATCAGTTCAGTCAGAGGGTGAAATTACGATTTGTATTCAGTCAAATGTGGGGCAGAAAACACTAGTATTAGATTCTGCCGGTGCTGTGTACACGGGAGCTGATTTTCCAAAAAGGTATAAAATTACAGCGGTGGGACGTCCTACCGGCATCTTGTAAAGGTAGTCTAAAGCATCGACAACTTCAAAATTTCGAATTACGTATCCATTTTGTTTAACAGGAAGACAGTGATTACGACAACTGAATAGTTTGCTACAATGTGACAAATATGTTAAGCATGTTGCCTCTCTTAAGTATGTATAGACTACTGCCTTGAGTCCCTTGTTTCCCTGTGCTCTTTGACTTGAATGATATCGATATGGTCAACAGAGACTCATGCTCATAATATTACTCTGAAAAACGTGACCCAATTTAGGCCATCGCCACAAGGGGTCTGTGGGGGCAATCAGCTCGCAAAATTCGACGAATTGCATTGTCATTCCAGCTTCAATCGACAGTGTGAACTTTTCATTACTTATCTATGCTAGGTTTTCGCCATTACCTGTGTGCCGAATGGGAATATTGCTGCATTTCGTTTGAGAGGTGATAGCTGAGAATGGGCCTAGGCAGGGTTTTCTTTTTCACTGTTTCATTAGGAGACCCTGTTGAGCAAGGTTTACCGCAGGGATCCAAGGAAGTTAGGTAATCAGTCTAGGTATCTGTTAAGCATAAATACACATGTGGCGGTCAAAGTTCCAAAGCCTATTTAAATACTTTCCACAAATATCACATCAGGAAGGAATGTCCTCATTATGTTTCTTTTTGTGCAACTGATAATTTCGACCAAGTTTAAATGCTTTCCCACAAATATCACAAGAAAAATGAATGTCTCCTGTATGTACAAGTTTATGTTTTCTCAAGTTCCCACTGTAAAGAAATGCCTTGCCACAGACCTTACACGAATAACGCTTCTCTCCAGTGTGTAGTCGCGCATGTCTTGTAACTTCAGAACGTTCGATAAATCTTTTCCCGCAAACATCACACGAAAACGGTTTTTTTCCAGCATGCATTTGTTGATGCCTTTTAAGATTTTGAGGACGATTGAATAATTTGCCACAAATATCACACGGAAAAGGTCTCTGTCCAGTGTGTGTGTATTTATTGTGTGTATTGAGTTCCGCCTTTCTTTTAAACACTATATCGCAAACATCACAGTAAAATGGTATGTCTTCAGTATGTATTCGCATATGTGCTGCAAGGTTAAATTGATCACTTTCGATAAATTCTTTCTTACAAACATCACATGAAAACTTTTTCTCCCCTAGATGTATTTCCTTATGTCTCATAAGTTTCGGTCGTTCAGCAAACGCTTTCCCACAAACATCGCACGATAGGTCTTTTTCTTCAGCATGTGATCTCCTATGTGTTTTAAGGTCCTTACTTTCGATAAATTCCTTCCCACAAACAAGACACGATAACTCTTTTCCTTCAGCATGTAATTGCCTATGTTTCTTAAGAGCATTGATTTTCATAAATTCCTTCCCACAAAGATAACATATCAAATTTTTCTCTCCAATATGGATGCGTTCATGTATTTTACGAAGATGATTACGTCTGAATGCTTTTCCACAAACATTACACGAAAAAGGCTTCTCTCCTGTATGTATTTGATTGTGAATTTTCAGTGTCGATCTTTCATAAAATTGCTTTCCACAAATGTCACAAGAATATGACTTCTCATCAGTATGTCTACCCTTATGCTTCGTGAGGATCCACATTTCTCTAAATTGCTTTCCACAAACATCGCACGAATATGGTTTCTCTCCTGTGTGTATCCGCTTATGTCTTTTAAGGTGCACATTATCATAATATGCTTTCGTGCAGATATCACAAGAATATCGCTTCTCTCCAGTATGAATGCGCTTATGTACTGTAAGGTGTCCACTTTGAATAAATGTCTTACCACATACGTCGCAGGAATGAGGCCTCTCCCCAGTATGTATCAGTTCGTGCACCTTAAGATGTGCTGGGTTATGAAAAGATTTGCCACAAACATCACACCAATGAGCTTTTTTAACAGTATGTTCCTTCCTTCGATGTCCTTCAAGGCCTTTAGGAGTATGGACTAATTTCCCACATATATCACAAGAATATGGCTTCTCTCCAGTATGAATGCGCTTATGTACTGTAAGGTGCCCACGTTGAATAAATGTCTTCCCACATACGTCACAGGAATGAGGCCTCTCCCCAGTATGTATCAGTTCGTGCACCTTAAGATGTGCTGGGTTATGAAAAGATTTGCCACAAACATCACACGAACGAGCTTTCGTAACAGTATGTTCCTTCTTTCGATGTACTTCAAGGTGCTTATGAGTATGGAATGATTTCCCACATATATCACATAAACCTTTCTTGTCGTTAGTATTTTCACAATTGTGTTTCTTTAACTCGTGTGATGTTGTGAAATCCTGCTTGCATACAGTACAAGAATGGGAGTTTGTAGAGCTAGCATTTACATCTATATCCTGCGTTTCATGATTAGCATCGCTAAAATCTTTAATTACATGTATATCCTGGCTTCCATGATTTGCATCGTTAAAGTCTTCATCGTCATCATCATCATCATCATCATCATCATCATCATCATCATCACTATCATCAGCATCATCACCATCATCATTATAATCATCATCATCATCATCATCATCATTATTGGCATCATCATCATCAGCACCTTTATGCAATTTATCTTCGTCTCTGATTGTTCTCCGCATTCGAAGAGATCTTCTCAGTTTTTGATGTGGTTCTAAGATAGAAATCACAAAAATTGTCAACCTCATTTTGTCTAGAAACAATGTTCAAAGTAAATGAAATGTAAAGCTCTACCTACGTAAAGCTATATGTGTTTTTTTTTTATATTAGTATGAATATTTACAAAAACAACTACAATTACGATACCACCGGGAGTAAAATGGTGAATATCTACCCCTACCCGATGGCCATTACACTAAACATATACAGCAAAACCAAAACTAATACACGATACACAACATACTTCATATTAAAACTACCTGCACTCTTTCTTTTTGTATAAGAAATCTTTTAATAAGAGCGTGAGGCTCAGCATAGGCTAAAAAGAATAGGTCAATTGTTTGACAATAGAAAGAAAAGAAAATATCGTGAGCCTGAACATTCATTTCATTTTATATTATTTAACCACGGTAGCCCCGTCAGTCCTGTGGAGACTGCTTTACAGGGGGCCGTGCAAAAAGACTACAAAGTAAAAACCTAATTTACAAATGTTGCTAACTTAAGTTAAATAGCAATAAATATACTAAAAATGTCCATTACAAAATTATAGTCAAGTCAAGTCAAAGTGAAAATTTTTTCATAAGAATTCCAACCTAATACAGGGAATCTTATGCGACCCAGGAAAAGCAAATGCTTATCTAGCCTGGGCCGCTTAAAAAACAGAAACAAAGTACAGCATACGAAATTAAATCAAAAGAAAAGTGAAATCAAATCCTCTGCAATGGCTCGTTTAACCTTTTTCTGAAGGTAGGAAGAGAGGGTGCTTGTTTGACATCCAAGCTTAATTTGTTCCAAAGCTTGGGTCCACGAAATGAAATAGACTTCTGCCCATTTGACGTTTTGAAAAGTGGAACACGCAAGTCAGTTTCGGTGTTTCTCAGCCTCAGTGTATTTTGGGCTGAGTTCTTTATAAACNTCGATGAACAGATTCAACTAAGTCAAAAAAATAATGAAAACAAGAAGGAGAGATCCTATTCACACAATCATATACAAAACTAAGCATTTTCAACTGGAAGAGATCATGCAGTTTTAAAATCTTTAAGTCAGAAAAGATAGGTGTAGAAGGCGAAGTAAAATGTGCAAATGAAATTGCTTTGACAACCCTTTTCTGCAACAGGAACACTGGATTGATGTATGTCTCATAGGTGAGACCCCAAACCAAAATTCCATATTGCAGGAAAGGTGAAAACAAAGAATTGTAAAGACAGATCAAAACATTAATGGGAAGGAAGTGTCTTACTTTGAAAAACATACCGCAAGTTCTAGCCAGTTTTTTAGACAGTTCAGTTAAGTGATATTTCCAAGACAGGTTTTCGTCTAAAAGAACACCAAGAAATTTGACATAACAAGTCTGCTTCACAGGAAGGTTTCCAATTTTGATGCTGACAGTTTCAGGAGAAGAACGTCGAGGAGACTTGAAAATTATGAAATTGGTTTTATCAATATTGAGTGATAGCTTGTTAACATCAAGCCACATTTTCACTTTTTTCAATTCCTTGTTAACCACATTCTGCAGCTGATCAAGACTTTCAGCTTCATAATAGATATTAGTATCATCAGCAAATAAGTAGAAGGCTAATTTTGAGGATGCAAGAGGTAAGTCATTAATGTAAATTAAGAAAAGGAGAGGACCAAGAACAGAACCCTGTGGAACCCCACAGGTAACATTAAGATAACTGGAATTAGATCCATTTATTGAAACATATTGCTTCCTGTCTGAAAGATATGATTTAAACCAATCTTGAGCAGCACCTCTAATTCCATAATGTTCTAGTTTCATTAAAAGGATATTGTGATTCACTGTGTCAAAAGCTTTTTGCAAATCAATAAATATTCCACAACCAAATTTTCTATTGTCTAATGAATTTTTGATTGCTTCGGTTAAACTAACCAGGGCATGGTTAATGGAATGGCTAGCACGAAAACCAAATTGTAATGAATACAAGATTTCATGTTTTTCTAGAAATTTATAGAGACGTTCATACATGACTTTTTCTGTGATTTTGCTGAAAACAGAGAGAAGAGAAATAGGTCTATAATTTGATGCTGTTAGTGGACACCCTTTCTTAAAAAGTGGGATTACTTTGGCCAACTTCATCTTGTCAGGGAATATCCCAGACTGAAATGATTCATTTATGATTTGAGAAAGTGGAGAAGAGATCAAAGGGGAAAGACATTTCAAAATTTTCATAGGAATGCTGTTAGGTCCAAGAGACTTTCCAGATTTTAGGGCAGAGATTATATCAGATATTTCAAAGGGAACTGAAGGTGCAGTGAAAAAAGAATTTCCTATTTTGTCACCCATGAAATCTACTGGGGACTTGTTGGATCTTGGTATATTTTTGGTGATACCATGAGAAACATTAACAAAGAATTTATTAAACACATTTGCAATAACCACGGGATCTGATGTAATGTTACCATTTGAGTCCTTAAGCTTACTTATTACATTTACATTGCTTGATTTTTTAACATCAATAACTGATTTAATTCCTGACCATAATTGTTTCATGTTGTTACTATTCTTTTGAAAGTAGTTATAGAAGTAGCTAGCTTTACTTTCATTCAAGGAAACTGAAACCCGATTCCTAAAGTTTTTGTAGAGATCAACAAGAGCTTGATTTTTGTTCTTTTTAAGCTTTCTAAGTATCCGATCTCTGATGCGCATCATTTTTTGAATTTTGCCATTAATCCATGGTTTATTCCTGAATTTAATATCTCTCTTTGTAAGTTTCTTCAAGGGAGCATGGGTTTTGACCAGTTCATCAAGGCTGGATAGGAGTCTGTTGTACTTAGCATTTACATCTAACGAATTGTCATTTAAGAATGACAGGTCAAGGTTTGCAAAATCATTAAGGAGATTTTCTTCATGAAAATGAGAAAAATCATGTTGGAAATATGACAAGTTCTTATAGGTGATGCCAGCATGTTTGATGATTAAAAATTGAGGGAAATGATCTGTTATTTGAGTCATGATGTTACCACTTATGGTTTCATTATCTGTGATATTAGAAAAGATATTGTCAATAAGAGTAGAAGAATGTGCAGATACCCTAGATGGATGAATGATGTATGGCAAAAATTGCTTGGAGAAGAGGAAATTAACATAATTTGTGATAGCAGTACTAGAGTTATAATTCAGAAGGTTGATATTGAAATCTCCAAGGATAAAAACATGTTTATTAAATACAGTAGGGTTGGACAGAATTTCTTGCAGATATTCACTGAAGGTATCAAAAGTCGAGCTTGGATGACGATAAGCACAACAGAACAGATAGTTTTTACCATTCTTATTTTCAACTTCAACCCAGACCGACTCAAAATCAGTGCNCTGCTTTACAGGGGGCCGTGCAAAAAAGACTACAAAGTAAAAACCTAATTTACAAATTAAGTTGAATAGCAATATAAAAACTAAAAATGTCCATAACAAAATTTTTTACGAAAATTAATTCAAAAGAAAAGTGAAATCATACCCTCTGCAATGGCTCGTTTAGCCTTTTCTTGAAGGTAGGAAGAGAGGGTGCATGTTTGACATCCAAGCTTAATTTGTTCCAAAGCTTGGGTCCACGAAATGAAATAGACTTCTGCCCATTTGACGTTTTGAAAAGTGGAACACGCAAGTCAGTTTCGGTGTTTCTCAGCCTCAGTGTATTTTGGGCTGAGTTCTTTATAAACAGCTTGGACAGATATTCCGGAGCAAAACCCTGTGTTGACTTGTACATTATAGCCCCTGTGTCATTTTGAATAATGTCAGAAATTGTTGGCCATTTCAGCCTCTTAATCAGACCAGCTGCTAAAACATCATAGCTGCTATTTGCAACAATTCTGGCAGCACGATGTTGCAACTTTTGGAGGGTCTCAATTTGAACTTTCCCACAACATCCCCACACTGAGCAACAATAGCGAAAATGGGGCTCCACAATTCCTCTGTACATTTTACTTAGCGTTTCCTTTGGGGAAAATTTCTTTGCATACTCCAAAAACCTAAGGCTCGAGAGACTTTAGTTCTCATACAGTTTATATGCTCATCCCAAACAAGATGACTGTCCAACTGAATACCGAGGTATTTAGTGTTCTCAACGACCTCTATCTGAGTGCCATTTATAGAGAAGAAAGGCTGCTCAACGGCTTCATCAGAAATCATTTTAAGCTTTGGACGGGATCCAACTACCATTGCATGAGTCTTAAGGACATTCAAGGATAGTTTGTTTCCTTGGAGCAAATCTTTTAAACAATTCAGATCTTAGTTCATAAATTGCTTCAGATCTTCTATATTTGTGTATGCATATGAAAGACTGGTGTCATCTGCATACATAAACAAGTTACAATTTCGCAGAGCTAAAGGGAGATCATTTATATAAATTAAGAAGAACAAGGAACTTTGACATTCTTATAAGAAAAAAAGAGTGCTGTGTTCTGTACATTACTAAACTGAAAAAACAAACATACTTAAGTTAGGCACAACACTTGGGGATATTTAATGAGCAGGATCATGATATCATACGAAACGTTCCGTTCTTGAAATATACAAGATAGTAGATTTTAGTATAAATTTATTTACTTCAAATGGCAACTTTTTGTCGCCGTACAAAAGAATCTGTAAAAGGACAGGATTTCGAGGAGGTCACGCCTTTGTTCTTCAAAAGAATGGCACAACAATAGGTCGTGTTCCATATCATATCATATCATATCATATCATATCATATCATATCATATCATATCATATCATATCATATCATATATCATATCATATCATATCATATCATATCATATCATATCATATCATATCATATATCATATCATATCATATCATATCATATCATATATCATATCATATTATATCAAGGAAATTCTCTGATCTCAGGGTCGAGTTTACTCCATGCATGTAAACTGTCCGGGAAAAAGATTGACTTATATTTTTCAGTTCTTGCCCTAATTTGTCCAACAACTGGCTGATTACGAAAAGCATAATTAGTCTGATTCAGTTGTGGAATAGGATCTCTTGTATAATCTGGCATTAGGTTGTCAATGATTTTGTAGATCATAAAGAGTCGTCTACTCTATCTTCTCGAATAAAGGGATTCCCACCCTAGCTCATGGTACAGCTTGTCATGAGAGGTCCCAAATATGTGTGATCACAAGACAAAATTACAGCATGCCGATCAAGAAAACTCTAGCTTTAATCTATCAATGGAATTATAAGGATTTTCAAAAATATATAATTCTTGTTTTCTACGTTTCGCTTTTGCTTCATCAGAGCTCTGATCAGGGCTCATCCTAAGGCCTTCCATTTTCCAGAATGGGCCTCAGTTCTAACTCAATTATGTGTTAATTGAGTCTGCTAATCTGAAAAAAATTCAAAAAAGATTACGCCTAAATTATCAAGAAAACTGATACCTCTCCTGAGCTACACAGCGCTTGCTTTAGACAGTGTCATGTAATATATAAATTTTGCGCTTCTAGATGGCAAGAATACAATTTTCATTACAAACAATGTTAATGATACCAAAAATTTTCTGCTTGCTGCACTCGAGTGGGCTTCTTTGAATTCATTGGACAATTGCTATAGCAGATGGTTTGGGGGGAAGCCTCGACAAATTTTAGTACGTTCTTCATTCTTATTTATGAGAAATGGGCAGTTCTAAATTTTCCTAAGGATGACCCCTGGTTCTGATAAAGCAAAAGAGAAACGTAGAAGCAAGCATTTTTTTAAATCTTCATCTACTTTATATAGTTTATCGAAGGGAGCTTGTGATTATTCATTTTATGAAAGTATAATCTAGATTTAGGGATGTCGCAAAGTTGACTTTCATAATATCTGAAAACCGTTTTTGGCGTAAATTCTCTTTGTCTTGCTTTTCATTTGGCGCACAAAGGATCATGGTTAGCAATGGGTCTTTAATCACTTTCGACGGCCGTAGAAAGTGATAAAGATCTGCCCTCTTTTGTGCCAAATACACAGATTCACAAAGATATCCGTTGTGTTGAGCACTGAATTTATTGCAGCCAATCAGATGCGTGACAGACTGCCTTTAAATGCAATTCAAAATCGACGATGAAATTACCTTTTTCAGGACCTTGTGTGTCAACGCATGTGTCAACATTTAATTTAGCAGGCTCGTCACTTTTTTGGCCAGTTTCTAAATTAGTTGCTGTAGTCTCCTCGGTATTGCTTTTATCTGAAGTTGCATTGACTCCTTGATTTTGCTGCCTTGTAGGGATAACAGCTGCAGTTGTCTGACATACGTCTTCGATCGTTGACGTAGTTTGAGTAGGACCAAGCGTTTCCTCAATATCCGATGATAAGCTAGCAGCTTGGGTTAACTTCAGGGCCATTTCTCGTCTGTTATCATTCTAAAGATCAATGATAGGTAATAGAGTGATATATTGCATGGAAAATTCATATTTTTAAGTTTATCAAAGTAAATGAACGGAGACATAACGATCAATTCTAAACGTAGAACAAAAGAAGACCACGTGTCACTTATGTTCCTTTTGTCATTTTCATCTATTGAGAACATAAAATACAATAGGCTATATTTAGATTGCCCAAAGTCCACAGTTCCCTCAGCCAAGCTGCTTGTAACTACGTTGACATACTTTAATGGAACCCACTCTCAAGAAAAATACGAAATGTCCTAACCAGAAACATGAAGATAAAATCAAAAGCCCACTGCAAATTCTAGTAACGTCTTTGTTAACAGCAAATCAAAAATCAGTGTTATACCAACTAAAAGCCTACTCTTGAGTCCGGAATAGACTCCCCCCCTCCCCGCATATCAGTATTTTGAAAGATTCCAACCAGGAATTCCAGACCACCCGTTTATTTATTTTGAGCATCTTGAAATGTGAAACACGTGAAATGATGCTTCTTCGAATGATTCTCGAACTATATGTTTCGTCATGATTCTTAAATTGTTTCTCATATTCTTTATAGTCAAAACAACTTGTGCCTTTTAAAGGAAAGTTTCGAAATTTTCCACCCACCTTCTTTATTCTATAAACCTATATATATGCGAAGTCTTAACAATTATATATCTACGTCTACTCTACAATCTGTTTCTGATAGTAACTCACTGAAATGGCTAATCGAAAGACAAAAAGGCCCTCTTTGATCAGCATCCACATTGTGCAGTCTAGACTAGATCTCAATTAAACCAGGCTACGAGCTAGATGAAAATAAACTGGGTTAGTCCATAATTTAAATAGATATAATTCTTGGTTTAAAATAAGCTTGAAATTGGATGTAGTGAAGCTGGTTTGCATGTAAATTACTTAAGAACCACTTTCATTAAAGATGTAGGGCAAACTCTTTTCAAAATTCTTCGAAAGAAAGTGACAGACTCCATGGTTAAAATGAACAAAACTTCTCTTACCTTTGGTTCGCAGTCAAGCAATAATTCTTCATTGATAGGTTCACTGTGATTATGTAAGTTATCCCTGTCCTCTAAAAATCCTCCAATGATCCCTTCATCATCATAACCACCATTCTCTTCTTGTTTAATCTCGGAATCTTTGCGGCCTTGACCTTGCTCTCCTTCCAAAGAAACCTCTATATCATAATACTGATCAATTTTCCCTGTATGCTCTTTAGTAGTAGATACCTTCCCATTTAAATCATCCTCATTCATGTCATCAATTTCTAGCTTCGTAAGTCTTCTTTCAAACATGCCTTCCCTTTCTTCGTCGATCATGTTGTTGAATCTTTCACTGGAATCGTTCATTATTTGATCTGAATCTGATTCACACTGATCATATTCTCTTATATGCTCTTTAGTAGTAGACACCTTCCCATTTAAATCATCCTCATTAATGTCATCAACTTCCAGCTTCATGAGTCTTCTTTCAAATCTACCCTCCCTTTCTTCGTCTGTCAAGATATTGCATCTTTCACTTGAATCCTTCATTCTTTCATTTAAATCGGAGTCACCAATATGGCCCTGAGTTACATTTTCCAACGAGTCCTCTGCATCAACCAGACCTTCGTAGATGTTCGTCTGATTTTCACAAAAATATTCATTATTCTGCGTTCTATCATTAACCACTAATTGATCAAAGATATTGGCTGTCGCTTCTCTGTTAACTGCGTTGAAAGAAGTGGACGTCCTTTGTTTGCCTGTGTTGATAAATTCAGTATTGTTGCTTTCTGGAAGGCTGCCATCACGTACCTATCAATGAAATGATATTTCAAACAGGTGGTATAAGGGTATGAACAATTAAAGCATAGATTTGTATCAAGGTGAAGTTGGAGTTGCAGTTTTTAGCACCAAAAGCTGGGATTGCAGAAGCAGAGAGGACCAAATCGAGACCGCGATCCCTTGTCGTGGCGCTCAAGTAGTGGGGCTCGCACTGAGCTCGAACCCTGTCCGCCTGGCTGTTCTTGCTGCAAAGTCACAGGATTACACTACTAATGTTCCGCATGAAGTCAGGGGAAAGTACCGGGTGAGTAAAAAATGTGCACCTTTTGTAAAACTACCAAAATTTGATGTTACCGATGTTAAAATTTCTCTCTGTGTATGTGTCAAGGACCAGATAAATTCAACAGATGATCGCTACGTTTTCTTCCGGGAGTGAGTCGATTAAATTACGGCTTGAGAAATTGTATTTTGAGCAATTTACAAAACAACTTCTTTTTAGCCGGAAATCTACAATTTGCGATTTCCCATGAAATTTCAAGTCCTACAGGACATAAGAGCTTCATCAAGGCATAAGGAAATCAATTTAATAGGTAGTGCAGTATTAACATTAATGTGATAATGATTCCTTGATTTCGGAGCAGCCATTAAAACGAGATTCCAGTTTCTAAAAGGTAAAAATTCCGACAAATCCAATGCTTTTTCGAGACTTGCAATATACCTGAAATTAATTTGGTCTTCGACACAAATGAACATTAAGCAATTTTCTTGATATCAAACTTTGGTAATTTCAAAGCGTCCAAGTCGTTTAACTCATTCGGTGGTCTCTTAATATGATATTAAATTCGAACCTGAAATGCATTTAACATTGAAGCTACTACTTGAATTCCTAAAGAATTAGACCCCTGTTTTCAGAATCAGAATAGAGCAACAACTTGGGTTATGGTGGAAGTTTCGAACAAGATGTCAACCATCTGGACTGATTTTATTCCAAATATTCTAGGAGGAACTTGTTTTCAAATGCAAGAAATATTACTTTCATCTCTCTTACTATTACATCCTGTTCCTTCACAACATGCTGCCTTTACTTTGCCAATTTCGTAGAGGTGAAATAGACGATTCCGGAAAAGATGGCGTCAGAGGGAATTTAATCAAGATTCATTGCGTTCTGTAATGGAATCAACATCATCAAATGCAATGCATCTTGTTCAAATGCCCCTCGACGCCATCTTTTCCAGAATGGTCTATTGCTTCTGTGTGATAATGCTAGATAAAATTATCTTGAAGTACTATGCTTACCAAATCTATTACCAAGCCATTACTGGTAGTATCACATTCTTTCAGCAGCATCACGTTCTTTCTAGCAGCATCACATTCAGGTATACCATGATTCTCATCTGAAGTGACATTATCCCTTGCTGCTTGTCCGCCGACCTTGCTCTGATTTAGCTTCACGCTAATTTGATGTTCTGAATGGTTTCGTAAATGTATCTATAAAATAAGGAATTAATTGAAAAGGGATATATACTTTGTTGAGACAAAGTTTGAAGCTTTTCCTCAATTGAAACTTGATAACGATATCTGATAACAATCAAATCATACCAATCTATACAATTTAAGGTCCTAAATTGGGCAAGTGTATGAATTTTGACTACCAGTTAGGGAAATGGAAGATTGGCATCAATAACCACACTAGACCATTGGAGCTATATAAGTAATTTCTATGTCTACTTAGTTCTGGTTTATTAGTTCCTAAAGGGAATTGGCAATGATAAATAAATTTGCCTCCTGGGTGAGTCAGAAAAATGTATCCACTGTTTCACAAATCGTACAGAAAAGTTATGAAACCAATTTGTAAAATTTCAATTTCATCAACTTCACTTTCAAGGCTTCAATTTAATTTTTCTCATAATTTTAGGTGCATTATTTCCTTCTGAAATCAAGATTTTGCCAAAAGTCCTGTTTCTCAACTTGCCAAAACACAGCCAAAAACGGGCTGTTCACTGTCATGGAAATTTTGATTTATGATGCTCAGCATTGATGAGAAAGCATAATTGCAATTTAACAATTTCCTTGTCATTAGAGAATAATGACTATGCTTATAAAAACATCATTTCTCTATTTCAATGGTTGAAAAATGGATTAAGTTGAGCCATTCACTTATAATTTTAGCCAAAGCCCGTGGAAGCTAGTTTTCGTCAATTCTTGATTTGAGATTAAGATTGTGCATTGTAAATTATGAATAATTTTCAAATTAAGTTAAGCTCTCAGCGAGACAACAGAGTAGTGATTTTTCAAGTCGATGTTATAGTTTTTGTTGTACGATTTTTCAATTAATAACCTTATTTGAGAAGAACAGAATAATTCGATTATTTTCGGCCGCAAGGACAATTCTTACCTCGTAGATCGTCAGATGCTGAAAAGAACTGACATGCTCTTCAATATTATCTTCATTAGGCAGAAAAACTTTACAAATACAACATTCAAATCCATACACAGGTTTTATGAATTCACAGCCTGCAAAACATATAAAGATACATAATTACCAGATGAGTACAAAAAGTATCGGCGTTTGCCGAACCGTAAGACCATAAGCCATCCATTAATTTTACCTGACGATGCGTCATTTCAAACTAATAAAGGCTAACTTAGACGCTAAAATTCATTTCATTAACATCTATCATATCGTTGGAGAAATCGGCAATTTTGATATAAAGCTGTACATAGAGTTATATTTATTAAACTACGAGAGCTCTAAAATACGCTGTTCGTTTAATGTGTCCAAATAGTTCCAAGCCTTTCAAGTAAAACTAACAATTCTTTTCTGTTCTGCTCTGCTCTGCCAAAATATGATTTTATCTGTTCTACTGTTCAGTTTCATTTTCAATTTTCCTTTACCAGTTTGCATCTGATGTTCCAAATTTGCCGTGATCCTATAATACATGATGTCGAGCTCCACTTTAGTAGTCCTTTCGCTTTTGTTTTAGACATTCCAGTGTCTATTAAAACTTTCAGAGCATATGTATGAACTGTCCCTAGAGATCCAATAACTATTGCATTAAACAGGTTTATCTAAGGCAGCTGTGCAGCTGATGTGGACCTGTGGCTGTCTTTAAAAATGCTTCAACAAAGACAAACATTTTGATCAACTATTGTCTAAGCTAAGGCTTCAAAGCAATGACAGCAAGTAAAATCATCCTCTTGGGGGGGGGGGAGCAAATGGAAAGCATTAGCCCCTTGCAATTAAAAACGCCTGCGTAGTTCCCTGGAAAATTCATGATGCTATTGTCATCATTTTAAAGTTGAGCACTGGCAAAGTTTGGTCGTACTTTCTTGTCTTTTTTAAAAAGTCGGTCTATCTCGATATTCCAATATCTCAGTATTGCGATATCTTGATAATCCAAGATCTCGCTATTTCGCAATCTGTTTATTCCGACGATTGTATCCATATTCCGACATTCCTATTTAGGTCAGACAAATATTTCTCTCTAGAAAGATCGGCAAGTTACAGTCTGCGCGGTGTTAAATTTGTATTTAGGACAGCTTGAAGTTCCACTGTCTTTGGGGGAATTTATCTTCAAAAGCAACTTGTCAGCTGAGTCTGACAGCGGTTTAAGAACTCAACCTTGCGTTTGCGAGGACTTAAATTTCTGTGGAGGATACGCTATCAGCCAATTCTAACGCGTTTTTGCTCCAGTGTGAACTTAGGGAGATTAAGAATTGGAATACTGATATCTGATGCAGGGACAGCGGCGCGGAGCAAGTTTTTGGATTGAGGGGAAAAAATTTCTCGACCACGCCCTCTACTTTGGCTATGCGCCCTTTTCATAGCTAGAAACGCCTAAGGAATCATTAGTAGCATATTCAACCACTAAATCACCATAAAATCATCGATAAATAAAGTGTTAAAGTGTTACAGTATTGCAATTTTTCATGTGATGGCGAAAGGTTTTAGGTACCAAGGAGCATCTTTTGGATTACGGGCAAGGGCCTGAAAGGAATGCCCCCCTAATCTTATATGTTATAAAGTTAAAATTTTTGTAATTTCGCAGAATACATTTAAAACATTTCAAAACGTAGATAGTAAGGAAATATAAAGCCTCTCTATTTTCAGTGCTCCCAAAAACATGAGAAAAGGCAAAATGTGATCTTTTGGCTATCAAGCAGAATGTGATTAATCGCCTGAAATTCTTTAGGTGCACCTTGCATACCTGGACAATTTGAAAATAAAAAAGATAACAAAAGACAGAGCCTCACCACATGTGCCTATTGTTTTGTACTCCAAATTGCAAGTTCTGCTTGTTATTTTTATTGAACACTCTTGTTGCAAATCCTGGCCACAAAGCTCCATTGTTTCTAAAAAACATGATCAAAGTTTAAGTTGGACTTTAAGAATATGAGAAAACCCTGGAAGGAGAAATAATACCACATCAAAACATTGTCGAAACTGTGGATATTATGGACTTGCCCTCGTCTATGGATATGATATGAAACTTTGATGACAAGACATCATTGAATATTAAATTGCAGATGTCATTAAAAATGAAGAAAATTAAATATCATCTGAAAGCTCTCATCAAATGATGGTATTTTCAATGATCTGTGACCTTCATGGCAACAACTAGACTCGCTTCTTTAGATCTCCAATCCCCTTCCAATCCAACCAACCATGAGCTGAAAAGACACTAGTCAGTGTCTACCATTTTGAAAAAAATGTCAATTTTTAATTGGATCAAATTTTAATTTTAAATTTTTTCAATTTAATTTTAGCAAAATTCAGAAAATATTGGCTCTTTATCTTTCTAAACGAAGACACTACATCAGATCAAAGTTGCCAGGGGTACTTTGCCCAGTATATATACAGTACATTACATGACTATACAGTAGGTTTAAAACACAGTTGGTTTTCTTGCCTAAGAATTGAATTCTTGTTCAAAAATTTTTTCGTTAGTGTTTCAGACCGGATTGTCCAACAACAAAATTTACGCCTTGTTATGTCCCCAATTACCCGCCAGAAAATACCCTATATAGGTAGTTACCCTATATGCAAAAATCGTAACTTTGCGTTGGCATGAAGACAAGCTCTTTTTTCACTGCACCCTCTATTCCTCTTGAAATATCTGAGATAATCTCTCTCCTCAAAACTGGAAAGTCTCTAGTATTCCTATGAAAATCTTAAAACTCCTTTCCCCACTTATATCTTCTCCTCTGTCTCAAATCATAAATGAATCTTTCTAATCTGGGATATTTCCAGACAAGATGAAGTTGGCCAAAGTAATACCACTTTTCAAGAAAGGCTGTCCACTTACAGCTTCCAATTATAGACCTATTTCTCTTCTTTCTGTCTTTAAGCAAAATCACTGAAAAGGTTATGTATGGACGTCTCTACAAATTTCTAGAAAAGCATGAAATATTATATACTTTACAATTTGGATTTTGTGCTTAAGTCATTCTATTGACCATGCCCTCGTTAGTTTAACGGAAGCCATAAAGAATTCATTAGACAATAGGAAATTTGGCTGTGGAATTTTTGTTGATTTGCAAAAAGCATTTGACACAGTGAATCATGATATTCTGTTGATTAAGCTTGAACACTATGGAATTAGAGGAACCGTCTTAGATTGGTTTAAATCTTATCTCATGGATAGGAAACAATATGTATCAGTAAATGGATCAAACTCAAGTTATCTGCAGTGTCACCTGTGGGGTCCCACAGGGTTCAGCCCTTGGTCTTCTCCTTTTCCTAATTTACAATAATGATTTACCTCAATCATCATCAAAACTAGCCTTCTATTTATTTGCAGATGATACAAATATTTACTATGAAGCTGGAAATCTCAATCTTCTCCAAAAAGCAGTTATCAAAGAATTGAAAAAAGTTAAAATGTGGCTTGATGTTAACAAATTGTCATTGAATATGGACAAGACTAATTTTATTATTTTAAGTCTCCTCAGCATTCTTCCTCTGACATTATCAATATCAAAATTGGAAACCTTACTGTCAAAAAGACTTGCTATGTCAAATTTCTTGGAGTACTTTTGGATGAAAATTGTTCATGGAAGTATCATCTGACTGAATTGTCTAAAAAACTGGCTAGAACTTGTGGTATGTTCTTCAAAGTAAGACACTTTTTACCTATTGATGTTCTCATATGTCGTTACAATTCTTTATTTTCACCCTTCCTGCAATATGGAATTTTAGTTTGGGGTCTCACATATGAAACTTATATTAATCCAGCGTTTTTTGTGTACATTGAGGCAGAATGCCTTAATGTGTGTTTAAATCAGGGAGATTAGAGATGGGTCTAAGTTGCCATGCAAAGGTTTATGTTTTAACTATGGAATGCCTCACTCATTCATTCATTGGCTAGATGACCTTTACCCTCATCTCCTCATGATAATTGCTAATTTCCTAATGCTGGGCATGGCATCCTTAATGATGCATTTGACTAATAGGAGTGCCTTGTTCATTGTGCCTTCTGTTCATTGTTATCAGTTGACAGATATTTCATTCATTTGTGCTCTTCTATGGGATTCCGGTTTGCCCTTGTTTGGTTTGTCCAAATAGTGTATTTAACTTCTTGCCTTCCTTTCCTAACTCAGTTCTGGAGTTTTAGCAGCTTAAGCAGCAGGTTCTGCTAATTTCTTCTCCAGTTCTTTTAGGCCCCCTTTTGGCCATTTTGGCCATTTGGGGACCCTGTCATGATGTTTTTAATGCAATAAATTTCGCGTCGCCTTCTACGCATTACACAAGTCGTTGACGTCAAGCACAGCAACTACAACCACCGATGCACTTCATCTCTTTGGTTGTAAACGCGGCAAGT
>REGM01000115.1:828303-841425 GCA_004194415.1 Aurelia aurita | reverse complement strand
ACCTCTCCATTCGAGCAGCAAACCAACGAAACAAAGAGCGTGACCCTTCGGCCAAACACGGGGGGGGGGGGGTTCTTCCATAGTAAAGGTACCTGGGGATGTGCCGCGCTCAAGGGTATACTTTTTTGGACTTCTAGTCTAGGCAAGGGTATAATTTTTGGCAATTTTCGTCCAGAAAGGCCAAATTTTCCTAATTTGTGTCTAGAAACCACAAATTTCGGCGATTTTGGTCTAGAGAAGGCGAAATTTCGGTGATTTGTGCCTAGAAAACGGCACATTATGGCATTTTTGGTCTAGAAATGAGTCTAGCCAAGGGTATCATTTTCACAAAAATTGGTCTAGCCAACGGTACCATTTTGAAGATGCTCGCGGCACACCCCTATCCGAAATTTGGCCAAGAGCCCCCCCCCCCGTGATCCAAACAAAAGGACAGTAGTTGAACTGGGACAAGATAAATACCTTCATTATTCGTTTTAGTTGTTCAATATCGAGAAAATAAGAAATTCTTGAGAGCATGTAGCTTTTGACCAGCCTTTTTGCAAATGGACTTTACTTGCTGTTTAAAGCATAATTGCTTGTTAAGAATCACTCCAAGCAACTTTTCTTCTATACTCTCTTTTATGGTTATGCTTCCGATCTTTCAAGATTCATTGTTACTTTTGTCTCCAAATACCATTAGATGGCATTGTCCTCATTCAACTTCATACAATTGTTTGGAAACCATTCTGCAATTTTAAGGGCATCGCTCTCTACTGTCTTGATGACACTTCCAATACTGCTATCGCAAGCATAGATGGTTGTATCATCTGCGTAGTTACATATATGAGCATCTTTCACGAACATGAAGATACCATTGGTGTATATATTAAACAGACCAAAACCAGACACTTCACTTTCTTGAATTTTCGGAACGTATTCCTCGACCAACATTTTTGCTTTATGTGTATGCGGGAATGTTTTGAAAAGCTACAACTATCATTAAAATACCAAAAATCACAAGAATTCAGCCAATCCAAAACTGCATAACTCATACCTTGCAAAACTAGGACAACGATTAAAAGACTTCTGTTAGTATCATATTGTTTTATTTAATCTTTTCATCACCCAATAACAGGGTCTAGTAGTATACAGTAATGTGTGTGAATGGTTACTAATACAATGCTTACCACGAATATTACATAATTAATGTTTATATGAATTTTACAAATGTAAGATATTATTTCAATCGATTTTAATGCTTTTTCTACAATTTTCAGATTTGTGTATAAATTCTGCTAATAGTTCAGTACCATTGGCCCATTGCATAAATAGGATTTTTCATTATTTCTTTTATGATATTGATTTTTGAAGTAAATGAATAATTTTTGAATTTATTATCATCAATTCCAATTTTTGTGAAAAATTCATACCATTTGCCAATGTATACGCGAATGTCTAGCGAGGCTAATACTACGATTAAACAATTTTTCACAATCACAAAGAAAAGGTTCCCCCCTCCCCGCCCCCCGGTATGTATCATATGGTCATGGCTTTCATCATCATCATCATCATCATCATCATCATCATCATCATCATCATCATCATCATCATCATCATCATCATCATCATCATCATCATCATCATCATCATCATCATCATCATCATCATCAATCTATTTAAAATGGGCTAAATTAAGAGCTAAATTAAAGTAGGATTTTCGCCAATATGCAAACAAGAATGTTTTACATTGCTGGAACTATGAGTAAGCGACTTTTCGCAAGTATCAAAAGTGAAGGATCAAATATTTATATATAGATGTGAGGCTTCTTCAGAGCCAAACTAACGAAGTTACAAATTTGCAATGATTTGAACGAAGGTCAACTGTAATGTAATGTGATTGGATAAGGTGTGCTGCATCACAGAGGTGAATTTGGCTAGATGTGGGGGGGGGGATACATTAAAATCGAAAAGTTTCGGAAGGAAAAGTTTCAGAAGGAAAAGTTTGGGACGGAAAAGTTTCGGAAAAACAACTTCGGACAAAAAACTTTCGGACGCTTTTTCCAGAATTTCGGACAAAAGAAACTTTCGGACAACCAAAAGCGAAGTGTTTGTAAGCTAGTAGCAACGTATAGGTTACGATATGAAGGAATATAGAACGAAAATTATAATAACAATGAAAATGTGACGATTACAATGGTATGTGCTGGTATGATTACAATGGTTTCTCCCTGGTATGTCTCCTCTGGTGTACCTTCGCATCGTCACTTCGCTTGAATAATTTCCCACAAACATCACAAGAGTATGGCTTTTCATTCGTATGTATCCTTTTGTGCCTTATTAGGGACGCAGATTGCGTAAATAATTGTCCACAAATAAGGCATGAATACGGCTTTTCTGAACTATGTACCCTTTTATGATTTCTACAAGTACTTGATGTTTTAAACTTCATTCCACAAGTACTACACGAAAATGGTCTTTCTCCACTATGCTTCGTTTTGTGCACTTTTAAACTTCCACTTTGATTGAATGAGCTTCCGCAAATATTACAGGAATAAGGCTTTACTCCAGTGTGTATCCTTTCGTGTACTTTAAGCTCTTGAACAGTTCTGAACAACTTTCCACAAACATCACATGCAAAAGGCTTTTCTCTTGTAAGGTGTAACTTCTCATGCTTTTTCAAATTCCCACGACATTTGAATGATTTACCACAGGCATCACATGAAAAGAGTTTTTCAGTAGCATGAACACTTTCATGTTCTTTGCAGTTACTTGATGCTGTAAATCTCTTCCCACAAATCTTACAGGAATATGGCTTTTCTTCAGAATGTAAACGTTGATGTTTCGCAAAGCAAGAGCTACGACTGAACGATTTTCCACAAACATCGCACGTAAAAGGCTTCTCCCCAGTATGTAGCCTTTCGTGCACTTTTACATTTTCACGGCACTTGTATTGCTTGTCACAAACATTACACGAATACTGCTTTTCTCGAGTATGTGTACGTTTGTGTTTCGTACAAAGAAAACGTTGAGTGAAAGACTTTCCACAAATGTCGCACTCAAAATTTTTCTCAGTGCCTGTACGAAGATGTATCTTTTGATGCACTCTCAGATCGTCACGATGCTTGAAACGCTTGGTACAAGCATCACACGAATAAGGTCTTTCATTAGAATGAATTGTTTCATGTCTCGCTAATTTTTGCAATTTATTAAAATGCTTTCCGCATACCGAACAGGTATGAGGCTTCACCAAGGAGTGATTGTTTTGTGTTTCACTCGTGCTCTTCGTCTTGTTTTTGTCATGAAGCCTAGGATATTCAGCCATGTCGCATAAATCAACTTTCTCTCTGCCTTCTGTAGCTTTCTGTATGCCTTGTGACAACTGAAAAACTTTCTCTGTATGACGATGTATCTTTTGGTGCACTCTAAGATCGTCACGATGCTTGAAACACTTGGTACAAGCATCACACGAATAAGGTCTTTCATTAGAATGAATTGTTTCGTGTCTCGCTAATTTTTGCAATTTATTAAAATGCTTTCCGCATACCAAACAGGTATGAGGCTTCACCAAGAAGTGATTGTTTTGTGTTTCACTCGTGCTCTTCTGTTTGTTTTTAGCCATGTCGCATAAATCAACTTTCTCTCTGCCTTCTGTAGCTTTCTGTATGCCTTGTGACAACTGAAAAACTTTCTCTGTATGACGATGTATCTTTTGGTGCACTCTAAGATCGTCACGATGCTTGAAACACTTGGTACAAGCATCACACGAATAAGGTCTTTCATTAGAATGAATTGTTTCGTGTCTCGCTAATTTTTGCAATTTATTAAAATGCTTTCCGCATACCAAACAGGTATGAGGCTTCACCAAGAAGTGATTGTTTTGTGTTTCACTCGTGCTCTTCTGTTTGTTTTTAGCCATGTCGCATAAATCAACTTTCTCTCTGCCTTCTGTAGCTTTCTGTATGCCTTGCGACAACTGAACAACTTTCTCTGTACGATGATGTACCTTTTGGTGCACTCTAAGATCGTCACGATGCTTGAAACACTTGGTACACAAATCACACGAATAAGGTCTTTCAGTAGAATGAATTGTCTTGTGTCTCGCAAAGCGATGTAATCTGACAAAATGCTTTCCGCATGTCAAACAAGTGTAAGACTTAGCCAAGGACTGATTTTTTCGTATTTTAATAATGCTCTTCTGTTTGTCTCTATCATAAAGCTTAGGGTAGTGAACGATGCCACATAAATCAACCTTCTCTTCGTCATCTGTAGTTTTCTGTATGCCTTGTGACAAGTTCTTCTCTGGCTGTAGTTCTAAAAAACAACGACAGAGAATGTAACAATAGCATCTTTTGCTTTTGATTGAAACACCACTGCAAGCGATTAGCCATGGAAAACAAAGTCATTCCTTTGGTACAGATACGTACTTACAGCTTCTCCTCGTGTTGTTCATTTATAGCATAACACTATCAACCTTGTTTTAAATCTTGAAAAATTCAAATTACAATGCTAAAACCCTTCCTTGCAATATTGACTTGATTTTGGCATTGCTGGAGAACAAAGGAACTGCTGTTTTTGAAGCAACCGCTGATGTTGACTTTCTTGTGCCATAAATCAGCAACCACCGGTGAGATTGACTCGGACAAGGTATCACACTGTAATTTGAAGCCTATTTTCCTATGCAACTTTATACAAAGGTACAATTGAATGTACAGCTCCTCCACAGCAGCTGCACGAACGGGGCACGATGTTTTTAGGACATGCTGGGGATCAAATTATAGTTACAAATCCTAAACTCTATTCGATCTTTTCATAATATCTCAGATCACAACAAAGCATTTCCTGTGAAGTTTATGTATCAAAGAGACGCAAAATAGCCACAAAAGTGCTTGATAAAAGGGCTGATGAATAGCATCTGTTGCTTTAATTGACATGCCAGTAAAAGGCGATTAGTAGTTGAGAAGAAAGGGATTTCTACGTCCAATTAGCCAGGTGGCAAACGCAAATAAAGCAAGCTGGAAAAAGCTCTGAAACCTGGATGGCTAACTCACTCATTATGCATGCAAAAAGGTGTTGTCAAGAAAAGACATTAGTATAAATTGAAAGAAGAAGGGTAAATCTAAGCATCTGCCACCCAACTGTTATTTATCTAATCGAGATACTGAGCAATGAGTGTTTACGAGAATTTTAATACCTACAATAGACCTTTCGCCATTCTACAAAAGAGTCTGGATCGAGCGATATTTTTATACGTTCTTATCCGAAAGGTGAAGGTGAAGTTGCGTTCTTTAGCGCCAAGCGCTGGGATCGCAGAAGTAGAGAAGACCTAATCGAGTCCGCGACCCCTTGTCATGACGCTCAAATGGTGGGGCTCTACCTGGGATCGAACCCTGTCCGTCTGATTGTTCTGGCTACAAAGTCAGAGTATTACACCACTGCGCCACAACACCTTCAATTGAGTTCCACGAAAGCTTCGATTAAGTGAAGTTATAGCTTCTATCGTTGTTGTCCTCATTCGAAAATTCTACAAAGTATATCAAAATATCGTTCAATTCAGACTCTTTTGCAGAATAGCTAAAATAAAATGTATATTGATCTTCTGAGGAATTTTACTGAAAATGCGTTTTGCTAGGTTCCAGAAAAAACGCGAGAATTGTAATCAATTGTCATGTACATGTTAGCTTCAGGAAAATGACAATTAACGTTTCACCTACAAATACAGACAAAAGACGCTGAGACTCTTGGCATCAAATTTTCATTTTTAGGGGACCTCTTGTTTATTTATCATTGGTCTGTAGCTGAAAGTTCACTAAGCATTCTGTTACTAAACGAAGACTTCTTGAAAAAATGACCAACTTCAGCAAAGTTGTTTTTTTCACAAATTTGGTCTTCCTTCTCAACACGAAAAAGCTTCCACTAACACAATAGACAATTGAGCGAAAGATGGCGTCAGAGAATCAATCACCATGATCCTTTATGTTTCATGATAAATCGTCCAATCAAATCAATCGAAATTCTTCCAGACGCAAAGGACCCTTTGGCCATCTTTAGCGCAGTCGTCTATTGTACAGCTTTTTGCCAAAATGTAACTTGAAAAACAGACTATGTTTTTTACTGTAGAATATGAAGTTACCTGCTTCTGATACATGTTGGTCACTGCATGTGTTGAGATTCAAGTTGACATTTGCATCATTTTCTAGGCTTGTTACTCCATCGGTTGCTGACGTTTCCTCGGTATTCTCTGATGGAACGTCTCTGTCTATTCCTTGACTTTTTTTATATTCAGAGCTGATAATTGGAGGCCATTGGTCTTCGCTTCTGAACGCAGTTGTCGTGCACGTTTCGTTTGCAAAGGATGATGAGATGGCAGCTGAAGTTACCTTCGAGACCTTCTCTGTCTCATCATTTATCGATCTTTTGGTCTAAAAGTGAATGATACATATAACAGTATTGTAAAATCGCGAGAAAGAAACAAATTGTTAACCCTATTAATGGAACTCATGCCAAAAGAAAAGCAGCTAATTCTATGGTTGTATATTTTATGGTGCCAACAAATAAAATATTGGAACATACGATTTGTGCAAAACCGAAGTCCCATGGCAGGAAGGGAAGGAAAAAATAAATACCTTACTTCCTCAATTAAGCACTTCCTTCGATTAAGCGCCCCTCGTTCAAAAGAGAGGCTTCAAAATTCAAATTGAGAATTCAAAAGTCAGGAATTTCAAAAACGAGGCTATCGTCTTTATTGTAATTTTAATATTATTTAATTATACCGCAACAATGGTTTTTAGGCTTATGACATCATTGGTACCTTTCTTTGTTCCTACAAACTTTGCTTTTTCTTGTGCCTGGGCCACTAAAAACACCATTCGTGCTGAATGTTTGATGCCATATGGCATCATTGCCGAGAAAGGGAAAATTCAATGAAAGTCAACAGGAAATTATGGTGAGAATGTTTCCTTTTTTTGATGAAAATGTGATTGCCTTCCTTGCGAGAAGAAAACTCTGCTTGGCGCCCCCTTTTTGGCAAAAAATTCGCCCCTAATCATGACACTGACCCACGGATTTTAATCTAGTTCAGACCTTGGGTTCAGACAGAATGTTGGAAAAATATACAATACAGGCATTAGTTAGTGGTAAACCCAAAGACTTTTCGTATAATGTAACCCAACAATGTTCACACGCCCTAGGCGCGCTTACATTTCATTCTATTTTTGGCGCCTCATCTGCAAGTTTCCCCCCTTCAAGTTCGGGCTGGATCCGCCCCTGCATCAAGTAGCAGTAAATACAAGAAAAAAGTATTTGGACATATTTCATTATTTGCCAAATAAAGGGACGTAAGGGACGTTTCAGGTAGTTTAAAAATTGCATACCCTGTTTTGAAATTGTAACGATCCCAGGGCCGAACCACGATTAGCGCTAATCGTGTATTAAAATGCATAATTCTGTAGTCGTATTCGTAATCCAGTGTTAATTTGATACCAGTTCTTAACAACCGGGCCCAGATTTTTGGGATTTCGAGACTTTTGTACGCTTCTTTGTGATTAAATACATGTCAAGAAGCACGCAAAAAACTACTAATTTAAATAAGCACCGTGGTGGGCGCTTAACAGAAGAAATACGGTACGACTTATCAGATAAATAACAGAGAAGGATCGAAAGTTCAACTTAAGCACAACAATTTAGAAATCTAATTGAATGAGTCTGCTATTAAACAAGATATTCGCCAATATCATAGCTTTTATATCCCATAAACATTAGCCATTCCAACGGGGATCGTTTTTCTGACTCACCCGGTAGTGATGCTTGATAAAGATATTTAGGTTTTGAACTGAAAAGGACCGTGGCAAGAACGACAAACTTTCCTCCATACAAAGCCAGAGTGAAAGTAATGGTGCCTGTATGGCCTGCATGGTATAGACTTAATGAATATCCCCCTACCTGTGAGTCATGATCAGATGTATATCGTGGCATTAATTCCCCATTGTAATGATCATCATTATCAAGCAAGTCGTCATCACTGCCCTCTAAAAATCCTCCGATTATACCACCAACATCGTCATAAAGATCCCCATCATCCTCTTCTTGCTTAATTGTGCAAGCCCCTCCTTGCTCTCGTTGAAAAGAAGTAGCAATATCATCGCACTGATCCTTTTCTCTAATTTGTTCTGTGTTTGTAGACACTTTCCAATTTACATCAACAGTGTTGATTTTGCTATCCTCTACTTTTGATTCTCCTCCTTTGAAACTACCTCCTGTTTCAATTTCTTTGACAGTCTCGCATCTTTCACTTGAATCACTTACGTTTTTAGCAATAGCTGATTGAACAAGATTGTCTTTTGCAATATTATCAACGGAAAACTGTACATCAACCATACCACTGCGAGACTGTGTCTGGTTTTCATTAAACTCCTTGTTTTCATTCTCTGTTAATTCTCTGTCAACTCTGTTGCAAAAAGTCCTCTTTCGTTGTTGTTTTGTATTGCTAATTTTAGGATCACTATCTTCTGGCCGGCTGCCATCATGTACCTATGACAAAAACAACTCAACAATGAGGAACAGCGAGATCTATAAATGTGTAAATTGCTAGTAGAGCGGACTTGCCCAAATTGAGCACCGTGCGAAGAAAATCTTATTTTTTTACTTAACTCAGTCGTTGAAAAAAGTAGCTGACAGTAAAGAGGTTCCTTCATCTTTGTCAAAGATTGATGTTTAAAGAGCCATTGTCACCCAGGGTCCTTTGCAGGCACGCTGCAATTTTAGACTGTTTGAAAATCAAATTTTGCCCCAACCGGAAAATATGGATCCACAGGGATCCACACTGCAATAGTTGAACTGATAGAAAAGTCAACTAAAGCCAACTTTTTCTATCAGTTCAACTACTGCAGTGTGGATCCCTGTGGATCCATATTTTCCGCTGGGGCATAAGTTGATTTTCAGACAGTCTGAAATGCAGCGCGCCCGCAAAGGACCCTGGGTGACAATGGCCCTTTAAGACCTGCATCATCCGAGCTTTCTATCTATTTTTAGCCAGCAATTCAAACACGGAGTAGTCAAAGTGGCCCAGTTCTCTGAAATCACCCTTTTTTAGCGTCCCCCATTCTGCCACATTTCTCTGATTATTGTATTCAAAACAAAGCCATTTTCTTCTCTGAACTCTTTGCCCACAGTATTAAGTATTCTACCCTTCCTTGCTGAATTGAAAGCAATCCCCTTCAATATCAGCAAATAAGTATTCTGTCATGTATCCAACTACCATACCAATCCCTTCTCCATTCCATTTTCTTTCATTAACCTAAACAACGGATGTTTACAAGTGCTAAGATAGGTATGCAGAGAACAGAAGTATTGCAGGGTGCTCAAAACGAGAGACAGTTGATGATCTGACTGCTTCCTAATCACAAGATCCTTAACCTAAACAACGGATGTTTACAAGTGCTAAGACAGGTACGCAGATAACAGAAGTATTGCAGGGTGCTCAAAATGGGACACAGTTGATGATCTGCCTGCTTCCTAATCACAAGATCCTGGGCCGCAAAATGAAAGCTGCAAGTTGTTGGCTTCTTCCTAAATTTAACTTCGAGGTGCAGATCAACCTTTCGTGGCACGTTACGTTACTTTCATTCGTCGAAATTTTATAATATAACTTTTCTTTGTAATAAAACTACAGCGTTGAAAGTAATAAAAAACATGTTTGTCAATTTTAAACTTAAAAACTTGCATATAAACATTGAAATGAGAGTCTAAATCGAATTCAATACGTCATTCAACTTTTTCGGGGGAAGGGAATTTGAGGTAGGTTTCTCATTCAAGGATTAAGATACTCTGATTATTCGCATTGACATTCCTATCCCTTTTGAAAGGATATGTGTTTTCAACTTTCAATCGTGACTTGCTTCCTTACTTTATGCTGCTGTATTTTGCCCGAAATCAAAAAGGAGGAATTTGATGGTGTGTACTTGAAATTAAAGTATCGAAAATTACCATGCTTAATAAATGTCTTTTGAAGGGATTTCCAGCAACATTACATTCCTTCAGTTCATCATTCCCATCTGCCATTTGGTCACGTCCTGAATTGACATTATCTTGATTTTTCCTGATGCTATTTGTATGTTCAACATGGTATTGCAAATGTACCTATAATAAATATGGAAAAGCTATTTTGTAGCATGATGATAAAAAATAAACATGTGCAGCACAAGACTTATTTAAGACACAACTACAGTAGGTGTAATGTCCCAAAAATGTAGACATATCGAAACATCATGAAAACTTGATTACAAGATCAAATCTTTCAGAATTTTCTTCCACAATTTCAGATAGATTAAAATTGGCATGGTTGCTTAGGGGAATAGCCTAGTTTTAAATAATTGCACAAATGAAAGATGATTATAAGATTGATTTCTTCTTGCTTTAAAATGACAAAAAAAAGAAGTGTCTAATGAAAAATTCCAAAAGTACAGTATGGCTGTTGGTAAACAATGCTCAAATACAGCATAAAACTTTTGGTTTTTAGGTTTTATCTACACAATTTTTGAAACTCCCAAATGGAGAGATTATCTCAATCATTTCCTTAAATTTTACCACAATCCTAAATGTTAAAAGGATTTTTTGCACCAAACTTGTTGCACTGTTGTAGTGAAGAACTGAGAAGATCTCAGATTCATTTTTACCTTGTATATTTTCAGATGCTCGATGGAATTGAAATGGTCTTCAATGCTGTTTTTACTACGAAGGAACACTTTACAGATATGACACTCAAATCCAGACACTGGCTTTAAAAATTCACAACCTGAGAAAATAATAAGCACATTTATTCAGTCACTCTTGGAAAATAAATATTAAGTACATTTATTCAGTCACTCTTGGAAAATAAATATTAAGTACATTTATTCAGTCACTCTTGGAAAATAAATATTAAGTACATTTATTCAGTCACTCTTGGAAAACAAACAAATAAATTTTATCTTGTTTCTTAAAATGTGAGTATTGGTAATGTGTAAACAGAGAGACATGGCTTCACATGAAAAGAGCACCAGTCATAGGAGACAACTTCTAAGAACCCTCAAGAAACTTGAAGAATGCAATTAAAGAGACTATATATCAAATATAAACTTATATAGTGTACGGTTAGAAGAGGGCCTAACTACTCAAAGAAACAGGCATCTGTTTGGTCTTTTGCGCTTTTTCTTTTCAGTGCTGACTAGTTTCGCCCACTAGGGCATCTTCAGAGCAACACTCAAATATAAACTTATGTGTAGGTCAGTTCTTGCATACTGTAGTTCTTATAACAATATGAGTAAGTGCATGCCATAAAACCTTACCACAGTCCCCCTTTGTCTTCTTTAAAATGCAGGCTCCATTTATGTCTATTGAACAATCTTTTTGTAGATTCTGGCCACAAATCTCCATTTTTTTCTACCTACAGAAACATAATCAAGACGTTATCTAACAATAAATTATCCCACAAAATATAACAAGTAATCAAGGGCTCTCATCAGGGATGTTGAGAGCCAGGCCAGGCCCTGAGAAGAACCCCATTTCAGGATTTTTCAGGTCTTTCAGGTCCAAGCAAGCATCCAGTAAGAGACCCTGTTTAAACCACAACTGTGCAAAACAAAGATGGCTCCAAATTGCACTGTTTTCGCCTGCATTTAAACCACTGGTTTGAAAAAGGTGTGAAAACGGTGTGAAATGAGAATAGAGTCCTGCTGAATTTGGAAAAGATGTTGCGTAAACAGGTGCAAATGGTTTGATTTTGAACCAACATGGAAATTTCCTTTGTCCAATTGTTCTCTTTGATCAACCAATATTGATTATCAGTTATCAGCTTAATTTTAGCTTCATCCCTTTCCTTGGTTGATGGAATGAAACATGCACATTAACGGCAGTGCTATTACTGTATATACAGGAATAAAAGTTGCTTCCCGATACAATAGGATTGTACACTACTTTTTCGAAGGGCTTCCACGAGCCTCCTACAAGCTATATAGAAGCAGCAATGGTTGCTTGTCTATATTTGTCTGATAGTTGGTTCCTTGGAGGCCTTTAAAATGAATAAACAATCCTATTGTGTCAGGATTCACGAACCAACTGCAATAAACAAAAGGTGCAATGTATTTATTCAAAAAGGTAAGTCCAGTCTGGAAAGTAGGGCAGTATTCACCAATATCTCAGGTGTGCAAGAAGAGTCTTCAATTTTGTGTCTATTGCATATTTTGAATACCTATTGTTTTCTTGGGTGTGCAAGTGCCACACTTTCCATACAGGATTACCGTTAGTAACATTTTTAAATAGTCAATAAACCAATGGACTTTTGAGCATTTAGCTGCCACTCATTCCAATACAGCGCTGTTTGGGTCTGGTTTGGGTAGTGGTGGATTGTGTGCTGGGTGGATGGGAGCAGGGGCTGCATTTTTGGGGTGATGGACTCTGGTTTCTGGAATGCGGGTGTGGCGCATTATTGCCCGTAATGTTTCTAGCAAGAAATTTTGATTTTCCTTTTATAGTTTTAGATGGGGGCTCTCTCTCTATTAGTTCATCAATTAGAGAGCTCCTCCTAAGATAAATATATCTAAAACATTCTGTGTTCTTCTCTTCGTAGCCACATATCCAAGAGAAATTCTTGTACGCAGATGCAGAAGATCGAGTTTTTACAGTAACTTTTGGACATGCATGGCCTTCCATCAGCTTTCAAGCGAAGTCGTTGCTCATGCATGTGTCAATCGGCGTTGAGAAAACATGAGCGAAAATACTGTGGATACACCCCCAGCGAAAAGTAGTATTAGCAATACGATTCATTTTTAAAAAATTGCGTTTATTAGTACATCCTAAAGCGTCTTACACCCGCCCAGAGTGGGTACTTCACTATCCAGTCATACGGGGATGTGCGCCAGTTTTGGGGTAGTTTTTGGCACGAAAATTCTGGGAATGGGATATGCTTTTTGTAGGAATTTTCTGGGATTGGGTCTAATTTTTACTAGCAATTCTGGGAATGGTCAGGTTTAGGATAAACAACAATTTTACTATTGTTTTGTAGTGAAAACACTTGTCGGAAACCTCACCCATATTCTGGGACTGGGTCTCAAAATCCCGCCTATATTCTGGGATTGGGTCGTAACAGAAATTCTTGCAACGCACACCCCC
>REGM01000115.1:810000-827674 GCA_004194415.1 Aurelia aurita | reverse complement strand
TGAAGATTGTAGCGTGAAAATCGATATCCAAAAAACAAAATTCAAATATCTTATTCCAAAGCGATTTTATAAGCATTCAAAGTTGCCTCATTCATTCATTTGCGTGCGAAACAGTTTTTCCTTTCGTGACGTCATAAGTAGTTCGAGGCTATTAGCGAGTCACGCAACGCATTGTAAACATTCAACATGGCGAGCAACATATCAAAAAAACCTGATGGAGGGAAACGTTGTGTAGCGGGTGGACCTAACGGGGAGAGCTGTGGAAACAGCCAGCATACTCCTGGTGGATCCATACATCATTTTCCAGATCGAGAAAAAGAGCCACATCGATACATGCAGTGGATACGATTCGTTCGCCGACATAGGCCTAACTGGACCCCTTGTTATCCCTAGAATAACATTCGCCATGTAACAGTCGTAACATTGGTAATATTCAGTTTGTTGACTAAATCAGTAAATTTGTTGTTATCGCAAGTAAAACGAAGGCTGGAAACAATAAACAGAAGAAAACTCTGTGAAAAATGTCTACCACTGTAAATTTCAGGGAGTTAACAAAAGTGGTGACAACTCAAAAATGAATTCCTTCAATAATCAGTAAAAATCGTTGTGATTGCTCAATCACCTTCATATTCTGCCTGCAAACAGTATTAGTGGACGTGAGCAATTTTAGTCTCAGCTCGGTCAGTGGCGTAAGACGAATGTTCCCAGGGGTAAAGTGTGCTATACAGAGGTGATTCTTTGCCAAAAAACAGTGAATAAAAGTCCCAAATTTGCTTAAAACAAGTTTAAAATGCTCTAATCTACCTTGAAATCATGGCTGGTGTCGATGAATTATGGTCGGAGAGTTGAAAATGTCAGCCAACCTATCTTACAGGGGGTAGTGCAATTTTGCTCAATTCGGTGACAACTCAAAAATAAATTCCTTCAATAATCAGTAAAAAATTTTGTGATTGCTCAATCACCTTCATATTTCGCATGCAAAGACTGTGGATATAGTGGACTTGGCAAATTTTCGTCTCAGCCTGGTCAGTAGCGTAAGACGAATGTTCCCATGGGGTAAAGTGTGCCCTACAGAGGTAATTCTTTGACAAAAACAGACAACCAACATTGCAAATCAGCTTCGATCAAACCCAAAATGCTCTAATCTAACTTGAAATCATGGTTGGTGTCGATGAATTATGGTTAGAGAGTTGAAAATGTCATCCAACCTATTTTACAGGGGGTAGTGCAATTTTGGTCAAAGTTTTTTGGCAAAGAATCACTTCTGTAGGGCACACTTTACCCCCTGGGAACATTCGTCTTACGCTACTGACCAGGCTGAGATTAAAATTTGCCAAGTCCACTATATCCACAGTCTTTGCTTGCAAAATTTGAAGGGGATTGAACGATCACAAGAATTCTTACTGATTATTGAAGGAATTTATTTTTCATTTAGTTCAAAGTGGCAGAACCCCCTGAAACATGGTTACTTTTAAAAATAACTCTTTGTTCTTGTCTAAAATTTCATTAATGTTTTCATTGTATCATTTCAAGAAGTTTCCAGACAACAGAACAGCATATCGAAAGTTACGAATATCTTTCTGTATATCCCATGCCCTTTGCACCCAGACGGACGACACCATAATCCTCCTCACTAGCACTTTCTTCGTTCTCAATCGACCCAACATCACTAAAGCTTAGATCCGATCCATCAGATGACATTATGAACCAGAACGATAGAAGCGCAAATGCTAACAGTTCGTGATATTCGTGTGCACTAACTAACATTGGCAATCGCTTGGCTACTACTTATGACGTCATCAATAAAATCGAAATTTCGCAAGAGGTACTTGTTTTTAAGCCCGGATTTTTCACACTTCCTGGTGGTACAATTCTGCGAAAGTGGTACCAAAATATTGAGAAAAGATAAAATTTTCCGAAATTGGTGTTAACTTATTTTTGATAATTTGGTTGCATAAGCACTTTAAGTAATTCCCTCCATACGATTTATCTTTTTGTCCATGTTCCGTATTTGGGGTCAAATGCACTTTGGCGGACACAGCTTCCAAGGAAAACAGAGGATACGATAAAAGCTAAAGTGCAAACTAGCCCGTATTTGTATTGATTTATCTGTAATATTGTTATAACTGTAGTTTAGTTATTTGTTTGTATTAAGTTATTAATGATAAATTGTATGTAGAGAATTTAAAATATGAAAACTGAACTCAACTGAACTGAATGAAGTTACTAAGAATCTTATACCTTTTTTGGCTTTGCCAGCATTAAATTGAAATTTATTCTCAAGCTCCAAGTTCAAATGCACCTCGCATCCATCCGTGAACATATTCGGCCTAAACATTGCTCAGTTGCAGCGAAATTTATGTGCTTCTTGCTGGGCCTAATAAGCTAACGGCCCAAAATGCGGATGTAGTAAATTGAAAATTCAATTAAAATCCCGATAATCTTTCGATTGGCGTTGCAAAGAAATTTCAAAGAAATTAACGGAGTGTTCGAGTGAACAGACGTACGTATGCATGTTTGACTGCCGGTTAAATAGTTCTTTGAAACTGGTGACCGGCTGCTTTTGTCAAATAGTGACTTCGAATATTTAGGCCATCTATTTACTGCGCGCGCAAAAAGCAGACTTTCCAGTCCGTCCTAAAGCCGCCTCTTCGAAAAAATCTAGCAGGACAGATTTGCGAGCGGCAACGTGCATTTATCTCATGCAATAAATCTAACTACTACCATAAACACGGAGTTTAGTGCCAAAAGAAGTTGCGTGACCTACCTCAAGTTCTTCCCTCCATTTATTTCTTTGACTCTTTCTTCTTTGTTAGCCTCGTTTAGGAGGTTGCAAAAAGACGGGGGTACAGTTACTACCTGACTTGTGCGTTCAGCTTCGTTGGAGTAGTTTGCGTGCAGACTCTCACGAAAAATTGAAAGTAAGGGAAAATACTTTCAATTTTTCGTGAGATCTGCACGCAGGCTACGTTAGAGGGGGTCCTCAATGTCCTCAATCCCATTTCCCCGGTCATCTTTGCGGCAAATCCCAGGCACTTTTTTGTAAATATACAGTCTGTGACATAAGCGTTCACGGGAAGAAAAAATCTAGGAGGGCTAACTGATGAAAAGTCTATTGTTTACAAAAATTTTTGCCCGACTTACAGCTAATTATTGCCCGAAATAAGCAGATTTTTCTAATTTTTTCGAATGTTGGGGGGCTGCCGCCCCCCAGCCCCCCCGGCTCGTACGCTTATGGTCTGTGATCAAATCCCATTCCCAGTCTATTGTTTTTGCCATTTGTATTCCCATCCCAGCACAAAAACCCCATTCCCAGACAATCATTTTAGGCAAATCCTACCCAGATCTCATTTGACCCCTTCAAGGATACCCTCTATATACAGTATACAGTGGTTGGAGTACCCTGTGTACCAGAGACAAGACAAACATGATTATTTTTCGAGGCTCTGGTTGAGTAACAGTGAAGCGGAATCTTTGTGGTGAGTTGGTTTTCCCGTTTTCCTTGTATCAGTTGTATCCTGTGTCTAATGTATAAAATTAATATTTTCGTCCTATTTATCGCTAATACTTCGCCAAACACTATCTCCCTTACCGCTCAAACTAGGAAAATAAGTGCAAAAAGAACCTTGCATGCAGTGCCTAATTTAAGTTTCACTCACAGGACAATTTTTTACAAAACGGCTAAACCGGGACACCTACAGCACCGCAGACTGGGTTCGCCAGGAGAAATTTCCTTGGACCACACCCTTTTAGACTGCGAGAAAGGCCCTCTGGCATCATTAAATAAAGTATTAAGTGCTTTCAGTAGTTCGAAAACAAAGATTAACAACTGCTTTCGTATATTTCTTTTACATTGATAAAACTAAGTGGCACAAAAAAAGATACTGAGTTCATACGAAAAAAAGATATGTAATAGTAAATGTTTAACTTCGAACAAAACTCAAGAAAAGGAAAAAAAGTGAAGATGGAACAATGATAAGAACCTCCGTGGCGCAAACAGTTGCGACTACGTAGTTTCCCAGGTCAACTTTTCTTACATCGGAATGCAACGCAAACACAGTCGGGAAGAAATAGGACAATATTAGGGTGTCATAACAGGAAAATTGCTGGCAATTTCAATTCAAGTTTAAAGCATGTCCATTTGGTTGTAAATATCCCTGGTTGGAAATTTCCAAATTACTTGTCGGCTTATCTAGCAATCTTTTGTCAAGCGTGCCTGTACGTTTCTATATATATTTTTGAGATTGACAAAACGAAAAATTTCGATCTTGCTGAGGAGATTCAGAAAATGTATTTGTTTGTCACACTTGGTCATGTAATTGACAAGCCACAGCTGGTTAAAGTTTGAGTGCCACGGCTAATCGCTTTGTACTGGCTTGTTAATCAAAAGTAGCAGATCCCCCTGTTGCATTATCTGCCTTGCTGCCCTGTACTACGAACTACGGGAAAGCTTTTTCGTTACATGCCGTTCAACACTCTTGTAACAATCTACGAAATGTAGCAGGAATCATCTCGGTATTTTGATTCACACTAATTAACAAAGTTGAGAGTGAATTTAAATAAAGAATTTAACGAATTTCTAACAGTTTGAAATGTTTCTGGCTTTTGCAAACCACTTGGAGTTGAAGACATGAGCCACGCTCTTGATACTATCTACCATACCTGAAAGGAAGAAAATTTGTTTACAAAAACAACAAATATAAATACACCACTTCGACGAACTCCCACCAGTATGGAAAATTTTCCAAATTCAACGCACGAAATGTTTCCACTCGAGATTCGTATTCAACACTGAAAATAAAGTCTAGCTGCAAGGTTACATGTTTTCCGTGTCCTCTTGTTATATTGATTTTACGGTGATCTAAAGTTCTAGATTTTACGGGATTGGACTCCAACAAACTTTGGGGGAAAAAGTTTACCCCCAAAAAATATTTGCAGTCACAGTCCTTATACAATTAAAATCTTTCGATCAGGGCTCAAAAAAACGAAGTAGCGTGGTAGCGGCGCTGCCAGGAAGGTAACTGAGATGCTCACATTTCCCAGGAAGGAAAAAGGGTAAAAGGAAAAGAAAGGGGAAAGGAAGGGAAAAGAACGAAAGGAAAGGATTGGGCAGAATAGTAGGATAATGAAATTAGGAAGAAACAAAGGAAATGTAGACAGGAAAATGTGACACTACACGAGGAGAATGAGAATCAGGAAATAAAGAAAAGAAAAAGATGATAAGGCGAAGTGATGTTGGCAATTGAAAGTGCGTGGAACATGCCTGAAGATGGCACGNCTACGTGCTTGAGTGCTTATATGTGTGAGGAGATTCTTCATGATTTGATTGAGGGATTTAGGTCCTTTTTCATGCATTTCGCAGCCAAAGATTTTTCGTCATATCGAATTTAACTACGTACAGGGCTCAAAAAAACGAAGTAGCGTGGTAGCGGCGCTGCCAGGAAGGTAACTGAGATGCTCACATTTCCCAGGAAGGAAAAAGGGTAAAAGGAAAAGAAAGGGGAAAGGAAGGGAAAAGAACGAAAGGAAAGGATTGGGCAGAATAGTAGGATAATGAAATTAGGAAGAAACAAAGGAAATGTAGACAGGAAAATGTGACACTACACGAGGAGAATGAGAATCAGGAAATAAAGAAAAGAAAAAGATGATAAGGCGAAGTGATGTTGGCAATTGAAAGTGCGTGGAACATGCCTGAAGATGGCACGAGAGCTGAGAGAAGTGAGGCACAGTCTTTTAGAAATCATGAAAGAAGCATGAAAGATAAAGAACTTGCAGAACCCAAAAGCAAAGCAACGCACTAACATCCAGGTTTTTTCGAGAGGAGAATGGGCTCTATGGAATCAAGATGATCCTGCAAGCAGTCAAGATGACCCCACCATTTGAAAAAACACCAACATTTTATTACAAGGCCAATCTTCAAATTTCTTTTTTTGACAAGTAAATCAAGAATCAAATGATTTTCCCAGGTATAGCTTATCTTTTGATTAGTTAGCAACTCAGCAAACTTGGCTCTTTTTTGGGCTGCCTGCATTTGAAGCATATTGCAAAAAGCACAGATGATTACCAGATTAATTTATCTGTCTATAGTTAGCTTCTACTTTGTTGTAAATGTAAAAAAGGAATGCTCACTATCATTAGATACTTAAATGATAAAGAAATACTAAAACTTTGGGCTCAAAGGCAAGATTTACAATGTTGCTTGAAGAGTATACAGTAGCTCAGAATAAGGTTTTCAACTTGTTATGATATACCATTTTAAGTAACGAGAACAAACAGTTTATCATCTAAATAGTATAGGATCATTGATCACAAACGAAATTTTAATGATAGGCTTAATAATCGAGCTCTGGTTATTTGTCAAACGTGTGAACTTGTTGGGACATCCGGTATCAAATGTGCAGCCAAGTCGGCTGTAGAAAGTAGAACAAGCAGCTAACTTAATTGAAATAGTTGTTGGGTAGAATGGGCCTTTGCACAACAGATGTGACTCAATAGTAAAAGAGGTTTTCGACAATTTCTGACAAGTTAACATACATTATTAAAAGACTGGCACTTTGTTACAAAGGAAGGAAAAACTGACATATGCTCAGTTAGCATGACAACTAAGAAAATAAAGCAAAATGAATCGAATGTTCCCTTTGTTTACCTTTAGTTGGCTTAAAAAGGATAGGGATATCATAGCATTACATGTGATCAACAATGGATGACTGACGCCTAACTTTAAATCAACGANTTACCTTTAATTTGCTTTAAAAGGATTGGGATATCATAGCATTACATGTGATCAACAATGGATGACTGACGCCTAACTTTAAATCAACGATTGCAGATTCGCAATTGGCTTTAAACAAATTTTGATAAGGCACAGATATCAGTAGAGTCAATTTGTGATCTGCTGCATTCAAAATTTGAAAAATATCATTTGTTTAATCTTCGACCTTTTAATAGATGAGAGTGTCGATAATAACTGCTGGCCAATCATAATCAAAATTGTTCGACTTAGAAGTTCAAGGTATTAGATTAAAGCAACACATTTTCTGCACCATTTGCAGCTGTTCTGACCTGTATTGTGAAAAATTTTGAAAGGAAGGTTTTGGTGGTGTTTGGTTGCTACCAGGAAGGAAAATATTTTTTTGAGCCCTGCTTCGATCACTGTCAAATTAATATAACAATGACTAGGAACATGAAACCTTGCTGTTAGACAATTTTAGAGTGCTGGATCCGAATCTGGATCAAACATTTCAAACTATGAAACTCGAAGAAATTTCCATCATGGCGCCTGGCGGCCATATTCGTCGAAGTGGTGAATTGATCAAAATCCAGGCACTACTATCGTGTGCGCGAAAATAAGGCTTCACAGGTCACGATAAGTCATGCACTAGGCAATCGTAGAGGTTAAAACATTCATTTATTGCCAAGATGCGTTAAAGTAAATCTTGCTACTATCCTGGCTTTTCACATCATTACTATTGAGTAACAAGCAACTTTCGAAAAAAAAACACCAATCCAACGAATCCCAAAAAAGACAAGAAAACCTTGACGAAAATAATTAAACTTAGCCACTCAGACCGGAAAATGCTGAGATCAAAAGGTGTAGCTGATATTGCTTTGAACATCTGCGAGCAAAAGATTTTTCGAAAATTTTAAAAATACTCAAAAAGTAGCGAGGTGATACAACAACAATTATAAGTTAGCATCTTCATTCTATATATATGTTTCAGCTTTTGTGAGAAGAATGCTAATTGAAACTTTGTATCACTCAAAAAGGAAAGAGGCAATAAAATAAAATAAATTAGAAAAGTGAGCATTTTGATTAAATAATTCTTTCAGCTTCTGTGAGAAGAAAAGTTTTCGAAAATCTGTTTGACTTCAAAAGTAATTGGGTGATAAAATAAGATTAAACATAAGTTAGCCTCTTGAATAGATAATTTGTTCAGCTTCTGTGAGAAGAAAAGTTTTCGAAAATTTCTATAACTCGAACGTAACGATATGATAAAAGGTAAGAATTAAAAGTTAGCATCTTGAGTTCTTAATTGTTTCAGCTTCTGTGAGAAGAATAGTTTTCAAAAATGTGTCCGACTTCAAAAAGTAATTGGCAGATAAAATAAGAAAATAATAAGTTAGCATCTTGAATATATAATTATTTTTACTTGTGAGACGAAGAGTTTCGAAAATTTTTTTAACTCCAGAAAGTAACGAGGTGATAAAATAGGAGCAATTAGAAGCCAGCGTCTTGAACACACAATTATATCAGCTTTAGTGAGAAAAAGACCTTTCCAAAATTTATATGACTCAAAAAGTAACGAGGTGATAAAACACGAAAAATTCATAAATTCGCACCCTGATTGTATAATTTTTCAGTTTCTGTGTGAAGTAGAGTTTTCGAAAATGTGTACAGCTTCAAAAAGTAATAAGGCGATAAAATAGGAACATTATAAGTTAGCATCTTTATTATGGATAATTATTTCCATCTCTGCTATCGGCTAACCACAGGATTTTTCAAGGCAGTCAAACATGGATACTTCATTTCACCCCGTGGCAGGTTAAGAGCAAATATTCTTCGAATAACTAGTAACTTTCCAGTAATTGTCGACAATAATCGTCTCCAAATATGTTTAGATAGCCAAATGTTTGTGTAGGCATTTCAGAATTTACTAATTCTTTCCAAGCTGCTCTGAGTAACATTATGATTATTCGAAACAATATTTACCATTAACTTGTACTTTAATTGTACCTCGACTATATATACGATAGTTAATTAATTAATTAAGAAATAAACCATCCAATGACATTTGGGCTGTTTTTAATACTATTCAACATTTCAAAATTTGCAAATAGGTTTAGCTTTGCAACTAGATCAAGATTTATCGTTTCGATTCATCCACAGCAAACTATGGTCGAATATTGAGAATTTGGGAGATATTGGGCAAAATATTTTTCCAAAAGCATTGCAAAGGAAAAATATTGTTTTGACCAAATAACTTACTTCTGTAATTCCCATTCTCTGTTATCGAGAGGACAAACTTGTCGTGTCTTCAACCATCGAGAAATGCAATGGAAATGAAATGCATGCTATAAACAAAAGCATTAACTCTTCAAAAAATCATGCCAATCCACAAATCAGTGGCCAACACTATTGTGTGAGGGGGTGCTTTCAAACAATGATCTTTTGTTTAAAGCAATGAGAAGAAATAATGGATTTCAAATAAAACTTCACCCCGTATATTAATTTCAATTTAGTTGTGCAGCCACTCTCCAGCAAATATATATACAATTTAAAACACTGGCCCCAATTTTATAAGTTGAAGTAATGCTTCTAGTATATAATTGATGTGATAGTCAAGCTTTGTATCACAAGAACAATTTCTACTTCTGAGATCTCAGAAGCCAAAATAATGGCATGTATTTACAGTCATTTGAATAGAAAAAATTAATATATACCGGGTGAGTCAGAAAAAACACTCCCCGTTTGAAAGGCCACTGCTCCCTGGATATCGAGGCAATAATATTGGTAAATTTATTGTTTAATAGTGGACATGTTCAAATAAATTCTAAATGTTACCAGACTGAAATCGGCCGCTCCCTTCTGAAATTAGGAGGGATTTTCTCAAGAAAGCCCCCAGAAAGCCCCTCCAAGAAACCTTCAAAAACGGCATGAAATCACGACCAAATTTTCGTCATATTTCTGCCTAAATAGCAATGACTCGTACATGCTTTAGCACGTTTTATCCCTTTGGGAGGATGAAAGTGCCATCCCTGGAAACATAACAACAATATTCTCGGAGATTTTATCTTTATCCTCCCCAGAGGATAACACGTGCTAAAGCATGTGCAAGTGTGCAAGTCATTGCTGTAAGGCAGAAATATTTGGAAAATTTGCTCGTGATTTTAGGCCTGTTTTGAAGGTTTCTTGAAGGGGCTTTCTCCAGAAAATCGCTCACAATTTCAAAACGGAGAGGCCGATTTCAGTCAGATAAATTTTAAATCATATTTGAACATGTCAACCATTACATAATGTATTTGTCAATATTATGGTTTTGATATCCAGGGAGCAGTGGCCTTTCAAACGGGGATTGTTTTTTCTGACTCACCCGGTATATATATTCACTCTATTTGGATAAACTTACATTACAAACTCCCCAAGCAACAGTGCATTCTTCACTAGTTGCTGATGCCTGATTTGCTTGGCACTCTATACCTAAAAATTTGAATAGAATATTGTGTGAATTAAAATGCAGTACCATTCTTCAGTTTCTTTCATGTAACTTTGAATAGATATACACTGTGCAAAAATATTCATATGAATCTTTAAAGGTATAAGTTTCAAGTTTCATTTAAACAACAATTCTTAATCTATTACATTTCTGCTTACTATGAATGATATACTTATTGAAATAGCAGTTCAGGATACTTGGATACTCCAGGGAAGAATGGGAGTTCTTCTCTGGAGAAACGCAAGAGGTCTGACGAGCCAAGTACCCCTTCTTCAAAGGAATTGCTTAAATATTTTAAAAACTCAATAATACATTATATATATATATACGTTTGAGATAAAATAATTTGTTCTAAAATATATATATATATACAAAACATTATTGATAAGAAACAGAAGGAGAGAAAAGAGAAAGAGAGAAAAATAGAAAGAAAGAAAAAAGGTAACCAATATTTTATGTCCTGCGTTGGTCATACACGACATTTCCTGACATTTAATGAAGTTAGTATTTTTGTTGTAGATGTTCAGAAATTGTTTTTCTATATAGATTGTGCTCGAACTTCATTTTGCAGTTTTAGTAGACAACTTCAAAATGTTCCTTTGTCTGTGGGAAAATGAAAGGTTTCTCAACTATATATCGTTTAAATATCTCTTCTAAGCAAAAACATATTTGTATGATTACCAGTTTATCTGCAATTTGCAATAACCTTTAGATGGTTTAGGAATAGGAATTTTATGAACGGGCACTTAGGAATAGAACTTTTAGCTATTCTACAAGAGTCTGGATCGAGCGATATTTCTTACACATTTTTATATGGAAGGTTCAAATGAGTGGGGTTAGGGCCTCTATCAGTGTTGTGCGCATTCGAAAGTTCAACAAATTTCATAAAAATGAATCAAAATATCCCTTGAACCAGACTCTTTTATAGAATAGCCAAAAAAGTCTATAGAAATAGATCTACTGTATAGATATCTTCTCTTTGAGTAATACTCCAATACCACTACAGCACAGTTTATTAAATATCCTCATATTTTCAGCATAGGGCTCAAATCTTTCAAATCTCTAAAAGGTGGGTGTAAAATTCTATTACATTTTTCTTTGAATTGAATGGCTTGAAAGTAATTTAGGGTACTTTCCTGTAAATCTGCCGTGGAAATTGTTTGATATCTTAATTATTTTCAAAATGACGGCATTTATTATATTTGAGGCTGTGACGTCATCAAATTTCTAAATCCTAAACCAGAACAGCGACAGATTTTGCTGGCCACCATATTGTAGACCTTCATAAACTATGGTTTTCTTGAAGATTGTATCATTTTTCCTCTATTGATTTTAGATTTATGATGACTTAAAGTTTTTCAAACTTTACCATGAATTCTTTCAACAAAAATATAAACGCCGCCATTTTGAAAGTAATCAAGATATCAAAAAAATTCCATGACAGATTTATATACAGTAAAATACCCTAACTTCCGTTCAAGTCATTCAATTCAAAGAAAAATGTAATCAAATTTTACACCCATCTTTTTAGAGATTTGAAAGATTCGAGCCCTATGCTCATACTGTATTTTCCTGTCAAGCACTTTCAAATGAGCTTGCGTTCCAAGGAGTTTTTCAACAGTCAATATCTAGTTAATGATAATTTTGTTTTCAAATAAATTTACTAACAATTAGACGAGGTCATGAATAATATGAAAACAAGAAAATACTCGACCATTATACTTACACAGGTCCATGATATGATTTCTACAAATTGCACAATTATCAACAACAATATCTAAAAAATAAATAAGGATTAAACATATAGCAAATATAAGCATGGTATGTGTATAAAATAACATGGCATGAAGGAGAAGACTCCAATTTTCACTTTCCTATAATACAGGCCTTGTGCACATTAACATTGTCCAAGAATTCTCAAAAGATTCTTAAGAATTCTCCAGATCCTGATAATAATTTTTGAATGGTATGAAAGCTTTTAAGAATTTTTCAACAAGAATTCTCAAGAAAATTGTAAGAATTGTCAAACAAGAAAATGGTGCTAAAGTATAATACAAGGCCTGTGCTGTAGCTGAAAAAACAAAAGTTAGCACAGTACTATACTGTAGAAGGTGTTGCAAAACTAAAAGACTTTGGCAATCCAAATCATATCAATATACTGCAGTCCATTTGTTTCTAAAACATATAAAGTAGGTCTAAGTAACTTACCCCATGCCCAAAGTGCAACTGCATTCCACTAAAAGATAAAAACATGAGTGACAATCAGAGCACTATGATTGCAATAACGGTTCGCACCGGCTGGTGTAAAATACAGTCACAATTAGGCAGTTAACGCATTTACCCATGGCACAACTGGGCCCAGGCCCAGGGGCCCCTAGAATTCTTGAATTTATGGGGCCGCACATCAAATTTGGAAACCAAAGGAATTTTAAAGTATATATATATATATATGTTACTGTTAATTTCAATTAAGTAATAACATCTTCAAACAACACAATTGCTTTGGATATTTTGCAGCAGTGACAAGAAGAATGACATTAGCATCATCAATTAAAACTTATAATTTAAAATGTGAGGCATTTGCCAATTTTTAATTGGTGCAATTTACTTGCAAATTCATTTCATTAAAACTTCATTGCATAGGAAGAATGCTGACTTAGATACAAACATTTACTTGGTCAAAAGGTCAAAATCAGCCTTTCCGTTCTATAATTACAAGCGATTTTAGTAAAACCGTCTTATGCAAGATTCCTAAAATAGGTCTCAATTAGATTCATATTCATGAACGTATGAACTTCTAAACCATGGCAAACATACTGCTTCTCTACAAAGAATTGAAACAATTTATGCATTGTGTTAGAGCATAAAAGGAAAAACTGTTGTTATTTATTTTGTATCCCTAGGCGGACTATGCATTTAATTGCAGCAGTAAACTCTTATAAAAGTGATACCTTTTCCCCAAAATAGCTATATCACAAACCCCCCAAATAAATCTGAAACTAAATGACCGATTCCAACAAACAAAATGTCTATAACCAATTTAATCTTTCTTCTGTAATATAAATCTTCAACAAATCAAACCCAACTAATCTGACTTGCTTCCACCAAAATATAGCTTGTTAAGGGGCCATCAACATTTAGGTTTCGTCTTTCATCACGGCATTTGGCCGTGATGGGGGGAGGGGGTGTAGACCAAAGCCGTGATTACTCGCATGTTCAGGACGAAACCTAATCTAAGATATTATTAGTTTGAAAAATAACTTTTTAGTACGTTTCACTTGTCATTTTACCTACAAGATTCAATCGAAAGAGATATTGTTTGTTCCATCCGAAGATGATTAATTTAAGCGGCAGTTTAGACCTCAGGTTCTGCTTAAAATTACTCGGCGATCTCAAGAACAACAAGGGTCGTTTTTAGGCCGATTTTTATTTAGGCCGCGATGACGGAGGGGGGGAGGGGGGTCCAACAATCACAGCCAAATGCCGTGATGAAAGATGAAACCTAAATGTCGATGGTCCCTAAACGCCCAACGTTTTTTCTGACTCACCCAGTATCTATGTAGTTGTATTGGGATTGCGATCATCATATGATGAAGCGTATATATTTTTTGGTAAAAGTTTATTCAATTTTTAGAGGTGTTCCATTTGGAAATGTTAAGTTACAAATGCATGAAAATACGGAACAGGATACTATGCACTGCACTTATGACAAAACAATTTTAGGTGGTGCCGAATGGAAGAGCAATGGACATGGAAGCTTTGCTTAAGTTTGCTTTTGTATTTAAAATATCTGAGGGCCGATACTGGATGATGATAGCTAAAACCCGTCTGATATATCTCGCTGCCTGATAAATCCCACCAAAATACCCTCTGGGCCTAAATCAATGTATTTCCTTGCCTTCTTAACTTCGAAGCGCTTCTTCTCTGGCTTTACAGATGCCCCTGAAGTTGAAGGGGTTGCATCCTGCATTTCAACGTCGCCTTCTCCCATGCTAATTCTGATTTCTTTCCTCTGATTTCTTCACTCCACTTGTTCTGCTTCCTTTCTTTTTGGCCTGGCCTATCGTGAATGATGAAATTGAAAACAACGCTCTCTCTCTTGGCTTTCATTTCCTCCGCAGAGGATTTCCTATTTTCGCGAGTTTCGCGGTTGTTGCTTATTCGCGAAATTTATGTAATCTATTTGAAACTTGAAACAGACAGGAACAAAAAAAGTTACAAATACTTATCTTTTATTTTAGACCAGTTCAATGATTGCCAGAGATACGAAAAACTATAGTTAGAAGAATATCCGAGAAGCACCTACAACCTTTTTAAAATCTAAATTTATATCTTGCCATATCTTCTCATAGCAATGTTGTTGTTACACTGCACCCTTATTGAGTGATGCTTACTAAAGGGCGTCCAAAAAACTTGTGCACCGTTTACACAACATCGTAAAGTACAGCTAACATCTTTCCGAAGCATGGGTTACCTAACCTTCTATCTTTCCTTCCAATGTCGCAACATAATACTGCAGCAAATAATGCGTCATTTATTCCTTCTAATTTCAAGATATGCTTTAGCAATATTCGAGGTCTTCCTACAATACCAGTGGCGTACCCAAGGGGGGGAATGGGGGGGGTCCGGACCCCCCCACTTTTCATAAAGATGATCCTTGAGTTTCACTCAAAACACAATAAAATTGGTACCTATGGGGGCCTTGAGATCTTGAAAAGCATGGAGATGGTGGTTGGGTAAAGGCTTGGTACGGTTAGAAGGTTTTAGGTTTCTAAGAATGCTGGAACGATATTGGGAGAGGCATTCTGAGACAAACTTTGCAAACAGTGGCGTACCCAAGGGGGGGAATGGGGGGGTCAGGACCCCCCCACTTTTCAAAAAGATGATCCTTGAGATTCACTCAAAAACGCAATAAAATTGGTACCTAGGGGGGGGGGTGGGCAGATCTGTCAAGAGAGGGTCCTTGAGATCTTGAGAAGCAAGGATACGATGGTTGGGTAAATGCTTGGTACGGTTAGAAGGTTTTAGGTTTCCAAGCCTGCTGGAACGATATTGGGAGAGGCGTTCTGAGACAAACTAGAAGGCGTGTCCTCAAAAATTTTCCTGGGGGCTTCGCCCCAAGACCCCCCCCCCCCAGCTTCGATACCCCCAGTTATCTTAGCCTGAAGACACCCCTGGCTAGAGGAATCCCTATTTGCCATACTCTCGAAACAATCTCGGGAAAGTGATTTGAGGAGCCTGTACCCCAACCCCCATAAATAGTTCAAATTACAGCAACAATTCCTGTGACAACAGCATCTTGCAAAAGATGCCATTGACCGACTGGACAATTTGATTCTGATAAGTAATGAAAATAGACATTTCCTCGAATATTGAGCTACCAGCACTGAATCATTTCGTAGTAAAGCTAAAAAAGGTAATGTTGTAATTCGTACTTGACATGCTAGACTGTTTTTTGTTGAATATGAATTATTTTATTTTACTTCTAAAGATCTCTATTCGTTCCTTGGATTGATTTGCAATGATAGGTATCAATTTTCTATGCAAAGTTTACAAAACGTTCCACCTATTTTGTATTAATTGCAACAACGTTTATGAAACAAAATATAACTAAAAGGGCGTAGCCCTCATTCTCCGAGCGTCTGAAGGGCGTGGTCACTAAAATTTTCTTGGGGCTTCGCCCCCAGACCCCCTCACTTTTCAAGTGCTGCGTACGCCCCTGTTTGCAAAGGGTACACAAACGCATAGCCAAATTCTCGTATGCGAATGTGTCCTGTCCTGGTAAACAAACGCATAGCAAAATTTCATTATGCGAAAGTATCCCCCATTGCTTTGCAAAGGGTCAAAGGGTACACAACGCATAGTCAAATTCTCGTATGCAAAAGTATCCGGGTACACGAACGCATAGCAAAATTTGGTTTTGCGAAAGTGTCCCTCGTTGTTTTATGAAAAAAGTTATGTAAAAAGGCCAGCAGCAAGCTTTTTGCACTCTCTCGTATGTCTGCATACATGGACTCAAACAAGCTGCGAATCTTAATGAGAGCCTTTGTAATGAGCCAGTTTCAATACTGCCAGTTGGCTTGGATGTTCAAAAGTAGGAATTTGAACAACAAGATTAATAAAATACACGAAAGGGCTTTAAGAATTGCGTACAAGGATTATGTTTCTAGTTTTGACACTTTATTAGAAAGAGATAAATCGGTGACTATCCATAAGAAGAACTTACAAATCCTAATGACAGAAATTTTTAAAACACAGAACAATATGAACCCTCCTTTCATGAATGAGATCTTCAGGGAGCGAGAAAATATGTATAACCTAAGAAATAACAATGAATTCGTACTACCCAGGATAAGGACAGTACATTTTGGCTCTGAGACCATCAGATACAGAGGGCCCCAACTTTGGCTTTCCCTCCCTCAAGATGTAAGGAATGCTAATTCTATCCAACAGTTTAAATCAAAGATAACAACTTGGCTCGGTGAAGAATGCACATGCAAACTATGTCGACCTTACATTGAAAACCTCGGATTTTTATAACCCTGCATTTTTATTCTTAACATTTTTGTCGCTTGGAACTGTATGTATTATCGAGTCATTTTATCAAATTGTTTTACAACCTGCATATTTCTAAGTGGTTGGCCTTAATTAGTAATTATAGTATTTTAATCCTGTTATTTTACTATATGTAGCTATGTACTAGCCAACTTTAAATAAATTGATTATGATGATTATTATTATTATTATTATGAAGGGTACACAAACGCATAGCCAAATTCTCGTATGCGAAAATGTCCTGGTACACAAACGCATAGCAAAAATTGGTTATGCGAAAGTGTCCTCCATTGCTTTGCAAAGGGTACACAGCGCATAGTCAAATTCTCGTATGCAAAAGTGTCCGGGTACACGAACGCATAGCAAAATGTGGTTATGCGAAAGTATCCCCCATTGCTTTGCAAAGGGAACACAACGCATAGTCAAATTCTCGTATGCGAATATGTCCTGGTACACAAACGCATAGCAAAAATTGGTTATGCGAAAGTTTCCCCCATTGTTTACATAGGGTACACAAACCAATAGCCAAATTCTCGTATGCGAAAGTGTCCTGGTTCACAAACGCATAACAAAATTTGGTTATCCGAAACTGCCCCCATTGTTTTATAAAGGGTACACAAACGCATAATTCTCGTATGCGAATGTGTCCTGGTACACAAACGCATAGCAAAAATTGCTTTTGTGAAAGTGTCCCCCATTGTTTTACATAGGGTACACAAACACATAGCCAAATTCTCGTATGCGAAAGTGTCCGGGTACACAAACGCATAGCAAAAATTGGTTATGCAAAAGTATCCCCCATTGCTTTACAAAGGGTACACAAACGCATAGCCAAATTCTCGTATGCGAATGTGTCCTGGTAGACAACGCAAAACAAAATTTGGTTGTGCGAAAGACCCCCCATT
>REGM01000115.1:704589-805796 GCA_004194415.1 Aurelia aurita | reverse complement strand
ACAGCAGGCAATTGTTTCTGAACTGAAGGGTAGAGTTTGCTGATCATTTGAAACACGAAGAGAATGCGAGCGACGCCAGCAGAAATTCTTTTTGAGAAGCACACTGAGTTTAGCCGTATTTCTCAAAGAAAGTCCCGGCGATAAAAGAATAGAAGTTAAGGAAGGCATACCGCATAAGTCGGGCCCAAGTTGGGTTTATAGATTTTTCTAATGCTGAAGACATGAGAAATTACAGAAATTTGGAGACAAGTAACAGAATAGTGGCACTCCGTTGCCACACCCGAAATGTATACGTAATAGAGGTGCGAGCGAAATGAGCAGAAATATCTGAGATGCAAATGGGCCCGGCAAATGGGTGCCTAAATCGGGTTTATTAATTCTAATAAAGCTGCATACTGGACATACAGATGTACAAGATAAAGGGAGTCAAGCGGTACTCAGATGTTACACCAGGAATGTATACTGTATATGGAAGTGCGAGCGTAGCGAGCAGAAAAGTTTTGGCAAATTGTGTCGTCAAGTAGTTAAAGAACTTTATAGGTCCTCTCCTGCTGCTTATTGCAATTCTCTTTTTCCCCGTGACATTTACAAACAACCTTACGGTAAGTGTTGGACGAGAATGTACAACCTCGATTCCAGGGCTATCAGTGTCTTCAGCCTCCTTTCAGCGCACATGATGCGCTGTTTGTTACAAATATCTTCCGAGTTTTGTTTACCTCCCCGTCCTTCGCAGCTTCCAAATATTAGTGAAGATATCTTAGCTGGCAGCTTGTGACTCAAACCGTAATAACTGTTTATGACGAAAAGATATTTAGATTCTCTCTGGCTGTTACACAGCAAACAAATATTTTTACTAACCGTTCTCTTTTGCATTTCGTTTCCTTCACCGACAACAGCTGCTATTCATTTTTTATTGTTTAGGCCACAAAAAATTTCAACGGAGCAAAAAATTAAATTGCCCGGGGTAATTAATTTATGCAGAGTTTGCATGAATTATCCATCGCGTCACATTAGCATTCTAAGCCCATTGTTTAGTATTAGCCAATGAAAACCACGAAAGAGCCTGGTAGGGTAGGTACCAGGGTAACAACTGGCCACCCATTGTTACCCTGGGTTCGAGGTTGGAGAATGTAGCTTTACCAGCCCCCCCCCCCTCAGCTTCTCAACCGCTTTCGATGAATCATTAGACCCATGTTTGGTGGGGATGATCGGGGGCGCCCCTTCTTGCCCCCCTGGCAACGCTACTGGCTTAATAATAATAATATAATATATTGAATAAGGGGATACGAGGCTTGCAGCCTATAAAACCCTAGAAGTTGTATTTGTCCTCGTAATGGAAGCTATCATAAAGTTTTTCAAACTGCAATACTGACGTACGGTTAACGATTTCTTCTGGTAGCTTATTCCACGATTCTACGATTCTTTGCGAAAAGAAATTTTGTCTTACGTTTAGGCGATTTCTTTGCTTAAACGGCTTGAGGTCATGTCTTCTTGTTTTTGTTTGTGAAGAACTTCGTATAGTTTAAGTCGACGATACCTTTCATAATTTTAAAAACCATTATCATGTCCCCTCGAGCCCTTCTATACGCAAGAGTTGGGAGATCAAGAGTAATAGACGCTCTTTGTAAGCTTATATTCTGAGCGACGGCACTAACTTTGTGGCTCTTCTTTGGACGCTTTCTAGCGAACGAATGTCTTTAACGAGGCTTGGGCTCCATACGGCGCCGGCAGATTCTAATAAGGGTCTAACTAAGACCCCGTTTACACGAGAGAAAACTGGATCGATCCAGAACGGGATCGATCCAGTTTGGGATCGATCCCAAAATGTTGCAGGTGTTTACACGGGATCGATCCCAAATTATTTTGCGTTTACACGGGATCGATCCAGGCACCTATCACTGATTCCCAGACTCCTAATGAAGACTTGCGCCTGCGTTGCTAGGGTGACAGAAAGATGCCATTCTGAAAACGCCTCGATTTCGTTTTTCGGCTTGCCTCGTTTTGCATCCGTGCCAGTTTGGGATCGATCCAGCCTGTTACACGAGAGAAAACTGGATCGATCCCAAACTGGATCGCTCTGATAAACGATCCCAAACTAGCACGGATAGCGGATCGATCCCGAGCGATCCCGTGTAAACGCAAGGCCAATCCGTACCAGTTTGGGATCGATCCCGTTCTGGATCGATTCAGTTTTCTCTCGTGTAAACGGGGTCTAAAGCTTTGTATAATGTGTTGAAGGTTTCCATACTTAAATACTTGATCGTTCTTTTTATTGAAGCGAGGACGCCGTTCGATTTTTTTATGCGAGTGGCAATTTGTTTTTGAAATTTTAATTTGGAATCAATGACAACTCTTAAGTCTTTTGTCTCTTCCGATTCTTTAATTTCGATTTAACGATTGTCTTTTTTGTCGATGATATAATACTTATTTGAGGCAACTGCTTCTCGATTCTTAGTGCTTACGTGCAATTTTGAACACTTTTGTGCTTTTAGGGGCAACTGCCACTGGCTCGACCAGTTTTCGATTCTATTAATGTCATCCTGAACTGGTTGGCTGCTATCCGAGTTTTTTTGGTATAGTTTCAAATCGTCGGCAAATATCTTCACGGAACAATTTTCAATGCAATCCGGTAAGTCGTTTATATAAATAAGAAACAATAAAGGTCCGAGGACGCTTCCTTGTGGAACTCCACTTAAAACGTGTTAACACTTAATTGTTCCTTATGCTGACATCTAGTGTCGTATCTGCTCTTACTGCCAAAGATCGGCAGGTTTGGATTTTTCACTACTTTTAACGTGATGTCTTCTTCTCCTATAATTCCATCACATTGTTTTGCGAGTTGTTACTTATAAATGTCAAATTCCAGCCTCGACCAGGCGAAGAGCTCTGTCTGTGTAATATCAATTTCGATGTTCCCATACAAACAAACCATTTTGGCGCCCCCTAACTTTACCAGCACCTACATTCAGGTGGGGGCATGGCCCCCCTGGCCCCCCTGCCACCACGCCACTGAAAATCATTACGTTATCCTTATCTTGGTGCCAAACTCTGGAATACAAGGGAATGCACAGCATAGGTTCTAAATCTTTAAATTGGTGTTAAATGGTCGGTGTAAAATTCTGTGACCTATTTCTTTGAATGGAATGGCTTGAAAGAAACTTTTGCTACTTTGCTATAATTCTACCGTTGGACTTTTCAGAAATCTTCAATATTTTCAGAATTAGAGTGCTTTTATTCTTTGTTAAGAATTCAAGAAAAATTTTGTAAAAACCTTAAAACCATCGTAATTTCTAAAGTTGTTGAGGAAACATGGAATAATTATCCAGAAAAACACAGTTTATGAATGTCTACAATATGGTATCAAGCAAAAGTCTTTCACTCTTCTGGTTTGCGATTCAGAAATTTGATGACGTCACAGCCTCAAATGAGTTGAAACATGAAATACGCTATAATTTCGAAAATATTCAAGATTTCTGAAAAGTCCAACGGTAGAATTATAGCAAAGTAGCTAAAGTTTCTTTCGAGCCATTCAATAGAAAGAAATAGGTCACACAATTTTACACCGCCCTTTTTACGTCAATTTAAAGATTTGGAACCTATGCTGGAATGCACTACCTGCAGAACTCCGAAATGCTCCATCAAAAATATCCTTCAGAACAAAACCTAAAACTTTACTTATTGAACAAGGTAAATGATTGGTCTGAGCAGTGAGTGAGCTATCTTGATATCTGACACTATTTCACAACTAATATATGAACTGCAAACGTGTCTGTTTCTTTTAGATTATTAAAATTTATCGAAATTCTTCCATGACCTCACAGAATGCTGCATCCTTATTGGATAGTTTCAATAAAACTTAGTCTCTAATTCGTTACTGTTTGGAAGTGAGGCCTTATATGAGAGAAAATAAAAAATTAGATTAAAACTATTGAACGAATACAAGGAATCAGGTACCATAAGTACCAGAGCCAAAAAATAGAAAATAAAATAATAAAAAGAAATCTGGCACCCAGGGTAGGAATCAGGTCGTAAATCTAGCTTTTTCCCTTCATTCAGCACAATAGCTTTTACACTATACGGCCACAAAATTACAATACAACATAACATCAGATGCTTGAATAAAAAAACTGTGTATATTTAACTGAAACTGTGTACAGTAAAAACTCTATTAGCCCTAGGGGGGCTTATTATATTTCGGAGACTCCGGAGGGGGGCTTAAAATAGAGGGGGGCTTATAAGAGAGGGGGGCTTATTCACAAAGTCAGATGACAAGGATATAAACGATAGCTTTTAGGTCTTTTACAACATATTTTGCGGAGTCAACATACACTTTTACGAGTCAAATACACAAATTCAACGCAGTTTTAATCCCAAACTATATCACAATTACCCTGGGTACCAGACCAGAGTCTCAGGGTATATCATTTCATTTCATTTCATTTAAAAAGATTGCTACATAGTACACGAGCATCATCTCATTTATTTACGATACAACGATAAAAAGGGAAAAAGAAAAAAGATCATACCAGTGCTAACAACTTAAGACTGTTCATGTAGTACGAAAGCATTTTTAAGGAAAGTATTTTTATATCACAATTAACATCCACCCAAACATTTTCTTATCTAGTAAACGGAAAATCGTCGGTACCCTCTCGCAATTGATAGAAGTGGGGGGGAGCTTAATAGAGAGGGGGCTTGTTTATAATTTTGACTCAGAAGGGAGGGGCTTATTAGAGAGGGGGGCCTAAATAGAGCTTTTACGGTATATTTTTAAATTTTTTTGTCTCTGTAAACTCTCGCCAAAATAAATTTTCGCGAAAATTATATCAAAGAAGAGCAACTAGTGTCCATGCCCCTTCTTTTTCGCGATTAGTATCTTGGCGGTTCGATCCAGAAGAATGTGCACACGGCTGCTTGGAAGTGATTTCAGGAAAATTTAGAATATTTGGCTGATGAGCATAGCATTAGCTGTTATTGCAAAGCGAAGTACTTTGTGGTGTGTTGTTTGCAGACAGCTGATTGGGAGAAAGAAGAGTGAAAACGAGTTTGAATTCTGTTTGGCCTTTTAGCACGCCATTTTTGATTGAATTCCACTCTGCTTCTTGCTTTTATTTAGGCCACTTTTTGGCTTGGGCCTATATATGAAGAAGAATGTTTGGTTCAACATCGAAAACTCCATTTGGTACTGGAGCATTTGGGACCAGTGGCACTAGTAAGTATGATGCGATGACTGACTTCAATGCAGGTTTTTGCATGAAATGGTTCTTTGTTAAAACGTTTTGTGTGGCTTGAGAGTAGTTTCGGGTATTATGGAACATATAAAAGACATATTTGGCCACATATTGGTATTAGCAATTAGGCCTAAGAATGCTCTAATGTTTCACCAGGGTGCATTCCATGTAATCTCCACACCGAAGGTTACGCCAATAACAGCGTCATTCACGCCAGGAAAACAATAGACCTATTGAATTCAATTATATTACAATAATTTTCTATTGATTCAAGCAAATTTTCACGCCAATACGCCGAGAAAATTTCTTTTCCACGCCGAAGATCTTCGGGCCTAAGTGCATGGAATGCACCCTGGAATTGTTTCATCAATACATTCTATTTCTGAAAAGTTGGTTGTTAATAAATGATTCAATACAAAAAGAATGAGCCTGGGACTGGGTTGAGTACAGTCAGGTCCAAACGTAGTATACTACGATGTCGTAGTATACTACGATAGTCGTAGTATACTTCGATCTTGTAAGCACGTGATCGTAGTATACCACGATAATAAGTTTTAACGGGCCGTGCATGGAGGCCAAGGGCCGTGCACAAAATGTAAGACATGAAAACAAAGGCCCAGCATTTTATCTACAATCTCACCTTTGTAAAAAAATATTGATCTTTGTTTTTTCCGTTGGCGTAAAGAAATATGAAGAAATGTATGGAAATGTTTTAAAACGAGCTTGAAGATATCGTAATACTACGTCCTCAAAATAAAGTTGTGGTTTGTCGTAGTATACTACGATCAAGAACATCGTAGTATNTCAATACAAAAAGAATGAGCCTGGGACTGGGTTGAGTACAGTCAGGTCCAAACGTAGTATACTACGATGTCGTAGTATACTACGATAGTCGTAGTATACTTCGATCTTGTAAGCACGTGATCGTAGTATACCACGATAATAAGTTTTAACGGGCCGTGCATGGAGGCCAAGGGCCGTGCACAAAATGTAAGACATGAAAACAAAGGCCCAGCATTTTATCTACAATCTCACCTTTGTAAAAAAATATTGATCTTTGTTTTTTCCGTTGGCGTAAAGAAATATGAAGAAATGTATGGAAATGTTTTAAAACGAGCTTGAAGATATCGTAATACTACGTCCTCAAAATAAAGTTGTGGTTTGTCGTAGTATACTACGATCAAGAACATCGTAGTATACTACGTTTGGACCAGACTGAGTAAGTTGGGCATTATAGAATATTGTCGAGGGTTTTGGAACAAGCTATTTCTATTGTGTGTGTACTGGTTATTCTGTGAGATATTTCAAGAAAGTGGTGGCCAGAACTCCCCTTCGTCTGATATCATCCCTCATTATCAGCGGTATGGAGATGACACAAAATCAAAATTCTGCAGCAACAAAAATATTGCGAAAGGGGTATGAAGACTTACATCAAGTGAACTTGACAAGCTTTTTTCTCATCCCCATGCCCCTGAGATTTATTTTCTGAGTAATGTGCCAAAATACCCAACATCCCACAATACCTGAAACCACCCTAGTTTTTGTGCTTGTGATTCAGATAATAAGGGGGCATCCATTAAGCCAAACTGGAAAGTTTGTAGAGCACACGCAGGAACTTACATGGTTTTTATCTGAGCCGCGCAGTCGCCAATAAATATAAGATCCATTGTTTTAACGTATTGTTCCCAACTGCAGAAACTACGAAATTGCTGTACAAATCATTAGGTGGGTATCACAAATATGTTTGGTTGGTGTAAAGCCGGACCTGAAAATCAGAGTCAGTCAAGCAGTTGGCATTATATATCTTCGGGTTTTTGAAATTTTGGTCTATAAACAAAAAAATATGAAAGTTCCTTTACTTGGACCCCTATATATGCAGCTACTGTTTTCTTTGCTTAGCTTGAGTTCTTTTAGCCTGCGCGCAGACCCAATATTCCGAAGAAGAAAGGGTCTGCGCAACAACGACCAAAAGCTTAAGCGAGAGATTATTGAGAACGACATGTTTTTCAACACACTAAAACAACACATCGTTAAAATCACACCTTGTCCAGTCCTCTTGGGGTCCTTCTACAAAAAATATATTAAAAGTTCAAAACAAAAGCCACAATACAACAGGCTCTACAATACTATTCAAAACAAACAAGAGACAAGAACAAACAACACAACACGATTGAACACATATGTGTGACAGCAACAGAAAACGCTACGCATAAATTAATTACCCATGCTTGCATAAATTATTTTCCCTAAAACCCAGAAAAGCGCCGTAGCAAGCTTTTGGTCGTAGTTGCGCAGACCCTTTCTTCTTCGGAATATTGGGTCTGCACGAAGGCTAGAGTTCTTTCAGCTTTGTAAGCAAGTGCAATCCAGGTTTGTTTGCTAAAGTGCTTCTAAACTCCCTATTGTATTGAGTATCTGAGCTAGCATATTGAAAACTATCACACAAGAATCAGCAGTGAATTGCTGTGATGATGGTTAAAAAGGACGTTTAAATTGAAATTTGCATAGTTCAGCTCTCTGGATAGGTTCTGTTTGAACCAGACTCGAAGTTTCATATTTTTAGATGGCCTGAGTACAATTTGCGTGGTAAATTTGACAGTTTCTGGAGTTGAAAACAGCTGATTAATGACATAAGCTTTTATTTATTGGCAGTCAAGCGGGCAATCTTGAAAAGCCCAAGGGTTACTACATATGTACACAATGCTTTGTTTGTGCTCTGCAAAATTTCCAGGCTGCTGTTTCAACAGCTGTGAGCCATTTATTTTGATATCCCACAAATTGTTTGTACACATATATACCCTTGCAAAATGTTTATTATTTAGTTTTTACCAAAATCTGAAGTTTGATTTTGCAGTTGTCTTAGTATAGGGTTGGCAGCCCTGTAGACTCTGATAGCGACTCGCAATGAAGTCCATGCACAGCTTGTTTATTGAGGGGCAGACTTGCTACGTCTGCGAGCAGTGACGCAAGCTCCACTAGCCCCAATTGAGTTGGCTCACTTTGTGGAGGGACCAACTCACTATTGCCTAAGGAGGATGCATTATATTGTTCTTCCTTTGTGACTTTGTACAGTACAGGTCTTGCGCATTAACATGACAAGAATTCTCAAGAATTCTGAATTTTCAAGAATTGTCCACATTCTGATGAGAATTCTGAAGTGATATGAAATACTGTAAACAGCTAAGAAGTTGAGAATTTTCTTAGGAATTCTTAAGAATTTGTAGGCATGAAAATAGAGTGAATGTGAGCAAGGCCTCTACTGTAAAGGTGGGGGTGATAAGTATGGTAAAATGGGTAAGCTTTGGGTAAAATGGGAAGGGCAAAAAAATGTTGACAAATTTCGTAAAATCCTTTTTCACAGACTTCCTGTAGCTACAACTGTTTGAAGTACTCTCCCTGACATTGTGACATTTTATCAGTTCAAGCTCTACCGTTTTCTAGCAATCAACAGTCCCTATTTTACCCTGCCAACCCTAATGACTAAGGCTTGGAATTTTAATAGTTATTGAACATATATATGTTTCCTCTTCAGGCACATTTGGCAGTACACAAGCAACACCATTTGGTCAGGCAACTAGCGGAGGTATATATATATACAATAGATTGAAGTTTGGTTTGTTGAAACAATAATACATAAAACTGCGGTATCCAAACTAATGAATGAATGAAAAGGTAAATAAAAGATAGGTGTGAGTTATTCGCCATCTTCGCGCCGCCCCAAGGCAGCCCAAGCAAGCCCTTGTAATATACACCTGCGCAGCGGACCGCGGCTAGCATTTTTTCGGTATATTTGATAGGACTGGTTTTAATGTCAGTCTGTTCTTGTGTCAGTCTTAAAATGATTTTCAAACAATATACAGTATAGCTTGTGTAAAAGAGCATTTTATGATTTGTTTATGTGTCTGTAAATATAGCCACCACCTAAGTATATACAATTGACTCCATCCAGGTGCAATCAGGTGCTTGCGACATGCAGTATGGTGCCTGGGGCCAAGTGGGCATAATAATTTCCTACACACCGCTATGAAAATTTTTTAAGTGCTCTTCAGCACATCCTTTGTTTATTATATATATACTGCACCTTGTGTCTAAACTTCAATTCAAATCCAACAGGCTTGTTTGGAGCAAAGACACAGACAACATCAGCATTTGGAACTCCTGGTTTTGGAAGTAGCACAACGCCAGCATTTGGAGGAGGAACAACAAGCTCTGGACTCTTTGGAGCCAGCAGTAACAAAGGAAGCTTATTCTCCCAACCGACAACTCAACAGTCTACAGGTGATGAATGTTTAAAATTCTTCATCTATGTATTTATCAATTTGTCATTGCAAGAAGATGATGATGTAGCTTTACATTTTACAGTGTCAGCTACTAGTCCATTTTGTTTCATTAATGCACGCGTCATGCCCTTGACCGGGGGATGGGTCCCCGGGGATGGTTGGGGAATTCCAAACAGAGCATAAGATTTGCCCCATGTATGGGGCCCTTGGTCATGTAAAGTCCCCGTTTATCATTCGTTTATTGTATTATTCTCTTAACAAACCATCCTGCGGCAACATCAAAATCCCGGGGGCCTGGGGCAACATCTCCCGGAAAATTGCTGAATTCTAACGGAATCACCCGACCATTCCCGGGGACCCATCCCCGGGGACCCATCCCCTGGGCAAGAGCATGACACGTGCATAAATTCTTTGGAATCAAGAAGACATACTGTACAGTGTGCTTTCCTCATGCCTTTTTGTGCCTTTTATAACAAAGACTGCTTGTTCAGTGTTGTATCCAAGAGACAGAACACTAACTGGAGCTATGTGACATTTTGTACTTACATGTTCTGTTTTACTGTCAAACCAGCTCCATGAGGTGAGACATGTTTTTTTCTTGTGTTAGTCTCTTGCAAATATAAAAGGGCCAATAAAATGGGCATAAACGAGAGTACTTCATTCAGTCTCAACCATTAGAACAGTCAAGGATCATCACAGGCATGAAGCTCATTAAATGCAAATGATTCATTTCATGCTGAAGTTAGATATTTGACAGTTATTCTTCATGGCCTGTGCAAAATGATTGCAACCTCAGCAGCTGCAAAGGATCATGGTTTCTCATGGCACCTGTCCTCAGATTCCAAGTGCACGACATGCTCTCATATCGGGTATATATCTAGCCATAAGACTTTGTGTAGGTTGGGGGAGCAGTAAATCGCTATCTTGGTAATGTTCAGATGATATTTTTATTGATATTTAGCCATTGCTAAATTAGTAAATAAAAAGCAAAGAAAAGGAGGTTTTAATTAAAGAGAGCAATCAGTCATGTGAACAGAAGTGCACAATCTAAAGCTCTCCTCAAACATTTTAAAAGAGCCTGGATAGAGCAATGGCTCTCCTCAAACTGCTAAGCCCAATCAGGCACATGAAGTACAGCACTTTCAATTTTTCAGTGCATCACAAAGACGCATTGTAACCATAAAAACATAAACCGGGGAAGTTTAGCAAATACACAAGCACGGTTTTAGTATAGTTGGCTTTTCTTTATATTGTAGGATTTTCATTTGGTCAAGCAAAAAGTGGTGGCTTGTTTGGAAGCACCAGTCAGCCATCAAGCTTGTTTCAGACTCCACAACCTTCTACTAATGTCTTTGGAGGAGGTCAGAGTTTTGGCAGCAGTAAGTTGTTGTTTGCTTCTGGTATCACATCTAAAATTCTGTAAACTGGTCTTTTATTGTTCTTTGTTTGAAGTGCAGATGTTTTCTGGGAGCCATATAAATCTTTCCATATCAGTGACCATAATTGAGAAACTGTGTATTTTATATATTGTATTTTTTTTTTTTTTTATATACACAATCTAAAAATGTACAATTTAACAATACCAAAACGATACCATTGGGAGCATGATAGGCATGGCTACCCTAAATGATCTTACAAATAACAATACTGATACTAAAGGCTATACCAAAGTTTCTGTTGGTCTTTCCTTTCCTTGGATATATTGTATTAATCTCACATACAGTACAGCAGTTAGTTACTAAATTTTAAAGTACTTACTGGTATACTCACAGAAATGTTCTTTTTAGGGCTTCCTTGTTTGAAGCATACTGCAAAAAGCACTCATGATTTGCAGATTAATTTCTTTTGGTATATTAAGTATCTAGTTTGGTCATAAATGTCAGAAAGAAACACAATTATCGTTGTAGACTTAAAAACGATAATGAAAAATCTAAAAAATATCGCTCATATAAGTCTCAGTATCGCTCATTGAATTGGATGGTTATCGCTCAAACTGAGACGTATGACTAAACGCATAATAACTGGGGACTTTTTTCAGGATCTCCGCGGCTTTTCCCGCGGATCCAATCATATCAAATATATGAATCACATGACATAATCCTCACGGAATCCTGCATTAGGGTAGGGTGGGGTAATGTGGGTCTAAATTGAGCAAAATCTCAAAATACATAGCTGGTAAAACGACAGTAAAATGCAAATCCTTTCAAACTTTTCGTTTAATTGACATTCAATGCTTCTTGTTTCATTCCAAAAAATCTCAGCTCTGATAGACGCAGTTGGATATTTGTAAAAAATTATCTTTTTAGGCAACTAAAATAGGCCCACATTTCCTGGGTCTATTTTCAAAACTCGTATAATAGGGGAATATTGAAAGGTAAACGATTCAAACCATTAATGGAATCATATTCCCCAACTATTTTCTATTCGATAAAGTGCCAGTCTTTGCCTTTTATCGCAAGCAATCCTGTTCCCGCGACAAAAATAAACTGCTGTCCTTATGCGGTGATCCACCATCGTTTTGACTTGGAAGGCTGTGATCGAATTTGATAGTAATGATCAAATAAAAACTTTTGCAGTTTGTTTTCGCCCATTTACTGGTTACAAGACAGCACTTGCAGTAAAAGTAAAACCTTTTTCACATTTTAGACACACAACAACGTGGCAGGATGAATATAAGTGCGTTATTTTAAGCAATTCAAGGCTTCGTTGATTTTTAGTTATGGCTGAATTCTCAGTAGGCCCACATTACCCCACTTAGTAAGAAATATGCAGAAAAATAATTATCGCTTCAATGACTTTGAAATAAACGTTATTTCACTTGTAAAAGACCAAACTTTCACCTCATGTTCATTTAATGGACCAGAAAAGCAAAATAACAGTGGCAGGAGAAAGTTCTTCTCGGCTTTGAAATTCTTCCACAGTAGGCGTTCACTAAAATTATTTTATAAAACGAATGGAGATACATCTAAGACGAATGTTTTATATAAAAAGACTTCTTATTATGTAGACATTACAAGAAAAATAGCCAACCTTTCTTCGATTTGACGAGCAAGGATATTTTTAGCAAATAGCTTAATAGACCCTCTTTACCCCGTAGACCCACATTACCCCACCCTACCCTATTATTGGATATAGATGCTCTTTCTCAGAGTATATGATGCATGTAAGCATCTTCCAACGTCCTGCACCTTGTGTTTAGCAAAAACGTGCTGGGGGTCGTGTTGGAATTTTTGCTTCACAAGGCATTCGGTTTCAATCAAATTTAGTCCCCAATTTGTTACTGATTGGATGTGAGTCCTCATATGAGAGAAAATAAAAAATCAGATTAAAAATATTGAACAAATACAAGGAATCACGTTGTAAGTCCAGGCTCTTAGGCAAGAGTTACATTGTTGCTTAAAGAACCTGTCATTTTATACCCTTTAAAAAGTAATGAAAGCAAACATTTTATCAGCTTTAAATGTATTTGGATCATCAAAAGGAAATTGTTGTGATATGTTTTGTTTGATAATTGAGTTTTGGTGATTTTTTAAACAGGAGTACTTTTTGGACACCTGCTATTTTACATATTTCTGAATATCCTTACAATATGGTCTCTTTCTTTAGCGCTTGGTGGTGGAACATCAACTGCATCAACAGGGCTCTTTGGAAGTGCCTTTGGTCCAACAACTGGAACAAGTGCTACTTCTGGTGGGGTATTTGGAACAGCATCAGGTTTTGAGACTTACTATTTCTGAAAACGTTTTATATACAAAACAGGTCTCTCATACTGTATCATCAATAGTTTCATAATAGTTCAATTACAAAAAAATGTTAATTTAGAGAAATTTTACCGTATATATGGCAAATTTTATAATGAGCTTTTATACACTCATTAAATTTTGCTTTTTGAAGTGGGTGCTCATTCAAAGGGGCACTCAATTTTTGTGATTCTTTCAGGTAATAATTATTAAAAGCGATACAAATTTCATTAAAAGATGTTAAATCAGTACTATTTCGAGGATTTCTCGCCTCTAAAAGAATTCTTTTGGGGTTGTGGAGAATTCTTAAGGATCCCTTAGGCCTCCTAGAGCAAGGTATGTGATCAATTAAATTTCGTTTCAATCACGCATTACAGCAATTTTCTCTATTCATGTGATCAGTTTGAATAGCAACCAATCATTTGCCGAGAATTTGATAGATGTTGACAGGTTGGGTATACGCTGGCCTTATATATGGACATATTACCTTTAAGGAATTATTTTAGTTAATTTTATTAATTTCCACAAGGCCTGTACTGTATATAATTGATTCTTCAGCTATTCCTTTCCAGCGTAAACATTCTCTGCTGTGAGATTTTATTTATATCCTTGTTTTTAACAGTGTTTGGTGGTGCTGGAGCAGCTAGTGGAACAACAGTGAAGTTCAATGTAAGTAGTATTACTGCTTTCTTAGAAAGAAACCCTAGAATAATTTGCCAAATTGTATGAAGAACCTTTATGGAAAAAAACACCAACAATAGTGCAAGCATTGAGCCAAATTACCTAATGCGTCAAATGATTTAAAAGGACGTTTGGAAAATCCAATAAGCAACTGTAAAATTTCCAGAAACTACCGGGTGAATCAGAAAAATGCATGCATCAAATATCCTAAAATTCGTACAGGAAAGCTATGTATCCAATTTTTAAATTTTAATTCCATCATCTTGCTGAGGCTTCAACTTGATTGTTGATAATTTTCTCATTGTCTTATCAGTTTTGTCATAGTCTGATGGTTTTTTCAGTCAGAAATACAGTAGGTTTATGTATGATTTTTGGTTTCAAAGCTTTACACAAAACATAAGTAGCAATTTTTTTTAGCATGTGTCTGTCTATGTTCTAAAAATATTGAGTACCGTACAATTGAGCATATTGGCTTCATAGCACTTCTTTATGCCATCCAATCAACACCATCGTAACATTTCCTTTCATAGCTTCAGCATGGGGATAACTCGGACAGCTCGAGTCCGTCGTTAACTCGAACACTATTTCTTATCTTCCTTATCTCTTCAAGTTATCAAGGTTCAACTGTATACCGTTGAATAATATCTATGAGTCATTCGATTTTTCTTGTTTAATAGCCTGTTACTAGCTCTGAAAATGTCAACAAAAATGGTACAAGCATGGTTGTACAAACAAAACATCAATGCATATCAGTAATGAAGGAATATGAAACAAAGAGTTTAGAGGTAAGTTATTTTATGTATTTCGTGATATCTTGTGACCTTGAGTTGAACATTTTTTAGCTCCAACAGATCATCATAGATTTGCAGACAAGTACAGTACATGCTCCAAAGTTTGTTGTTCCAAGGGCAAACAAGAAAATTTTGCAAGGAACCACCTAAAAGCTGCTGCAAATACACGGGAAAGGATCGGTATTTAGAACTCTGAACTTTTCACGTTAGTCCTAATTTAGTATTTAGTCTCAATGATAGTTCAGAGGTCATAACTCTAGAGAGGCCTTTTAAGCTGGCAGGTGAGTACAAAATAAAACAACCCCCGTTTGAAAGGCTACTGCTTCCTGATATACCCTGTTTAATAGCAAACCTGTCCAATTAGGTTTAAAGTTTTACCTGACTTAAATCAGTCACTCTGTCCTGAAATTGTAAGGGATTTTCTTGAAAATTCTCCTTCAAAAAACCTTTAAAAACGGCAGCAGGTGATAATTTCATCAGTTTTCCTGCCTCACAGTACCGACAATTAACATGTACTGGAAGTGGGGATGGGTCAGCGATAGTGTGCTTGACTTCCAATCTGAAGGTTGGTGGTTCGAGTCATCGCCCTGTCAAACCTATAATGTAGAGTGAGGAGTGTCACCAACTCTCTGTAATTCCAGGCTAAAGGAATCAAGAGGTATGGTCACATCGAGAGGAATGGCCAGGACACTGCTTCCATAAGCTTCGCTTTTCACTATTTTAAAACTACCTTCAGATGCTAGGTAGAAATGAATATAAAAACCAGTATCACGTGTCATCCTCTTAGGATTTAGAAATCTCCCAGAATAATTTGTTATTCTCCTTGGGATAGCATTTGCAACCTCCCAAAGGGATAACACATACTAGAGCGTGTTCAAGTAATTGCTGTAAGGCAAAAATGTAAGGGAATTTGATCATGACTTTAGGACATTTTTGAAGGTTTCTTGAAAGGGCTTTTTCGAAGAAATCCTTCATAACGACAGAACGGAGTGGTCGATTCAGTCAGGTAAATTTTAAAATCTAATCGAAGATGTCCGTTCTTAGATAAGATATTTTCCAATATTATTGCCTTTATATCCAGGAACAGGAGCTATTTCAGTTTATGACTCACTCGGTGTTGCAAATAACAATGCGTCTGAATCTAAGTTAAACATGAGAATTTGCAGTAGATCAAGAACACCTTAGTTGCCTTTCTTGATATTCGAGAAGACTTGATATCATGCAGGACAATTTTCGGACTGCCGTTAAAATTAGTTTTTTATTTATTCAGAGAAGAAAATGAATCATTGATCCAAAGGGAGAGAGCAGTAATCTCAATTAATGGCGTTTTCTTTTAATGCTTGTCAAGCTCCCTAATGTTGTTAACAGGAACATACTTGAGTTAACTTTACAATTTATCCATAAAACTGGTCGGTTTGATTAATCTTATTTCCAACTTCGTTACACGCCACGCATCCACCGAGTGTTTTTTTTGCAACCTTTCTTACATTTCTCACTTTCGTAATTTTTGTAATAGTTACGTCTAGTTTATATAAATTTTCTTTTCAATTTTTTTTCATGTATATAATTGGCCGCGGGGTAGTCATAGTCTTTTGCTCCTCGTGGTATCGTCTTCGTAATATTGTAAAGTAGTTTAAGTAGCGTAATTAGTAATGCGTCATGTAAATTTTTAGATAGAATATAAAAAAATGTTCACACTTTCGATTAATCTTTTATATGATTTTGTTTGCTTCAGGAATTACGTTTTGAAGACTATACAGCTGGTAGAAAATCGGGCTCTAACACAACCTCGTTGTTTGGAGCCAGCAGCCAACCGCAACAGGCGACTTCGTCTTTGTTTGGGAGTTCCACAAACTCAGCTTTTGGCCAAAATAAGACATCAACTTTCGGAGGTAAGTGCTGCATTGAAGATTAATTCGAACAATACCAGGAGGAGGGAATGGAATTCAATATTCGTTATAGTATCATATTCGTGAGTTATGGGGTAATTTTGCTTCATGTTGACATGTTAGCTGCAACTGTAGACACAATAAATTCTTATTGCAGCTGTAGACAGAATAAGAACCGGTTGAAGGAATCCAATGAATAGCTAACAAACTTACATTGTTTGGAAGCAAACGTTTTATCTTTTTTTCTCGCCCGGTATATTTATCAGTCAACGTGATTTCTTGTTCAGGGGTAGCATACTTTGGAACAGTACACCTGATGTGATTAAGAGCAGTAACACAGTCTCCGTTTTTGGCAAAAAGATAAAATGTTGGGCTGGGGAGGGTTACAATTATAAAATTTGTAAATAGTATTGCTGTAAATTAGTTTAATTTGGTTGGTATTTATTAGTTTGTGTTTTATAGCGCAAACTACACCTTTCTTTATAAATCTGTAAATAAAGTGATTATTATTATTATTATTATTATTATTATTATTATTATTATTATCATTATTATTATCATTATTATTATCATTATTATTATTATTATTATTATTGTCTCACATTGACAATCATACTTTTTGCAGGCTTCGGTCAACCCACTACAACGACTTCGTCATTGTTTGGACAAACAGCACAAACTGGAGGCCTTTTTGGAAGCAAACCAATAGGAACAGGATCGATTTTTGGCGCTACCACTACAACTGCTATAACTGGCTTTGGTACAACTGGTGGCTTATTTGGTCAGACAAGCGCAACGGTGAGTGCAAAGATTTATTTATCTAAACAGACTTTCTTTTATTTGATCTGTGGAGAAACATTTCTATCATTCTAATAGTTGGGACAGTGCTGGGAAACATACGCGAAGTTGCGAAGAAATCTCGCAGGAATGTTCAGACTTTAGAAGGAAAGAAATCTATATCACTACGAAAATGAGAGAAATAGGGAAAGGGGAGGAGAGGGAAGGAAAGGAACAGGAGTTTGCAACAGGAGAGTTGGAGAAAATGTTAATGAAGGAAAATCGAAGTCAGGTGAGAGGAAAAGGCAACAATTTACACCAGCGAAACCTTATCCACACCAGCGAAATAAGCAGGAGATTTTGAAACACTGATGCAGCTTTGCAGGAAGCTAGATTTTTTTCCAGCACTGGTTGGGAAGCGAATTAGATACAGCCCTCCAAGTCTATTTTTTACCCAAAGCCCAGTGAAATCAGTTTTCCGTACTTTCTTTGTTGAGAGTAAAATCATGCATTGTAATTTTTAAAAATTCCCAAAATTAAGTCAAAGCCTCAGTTAATGAAGTTGGTATTTTCGAATCAATTTCAAATCGAGTGCATAGTTTTGCTGTATGATTTGTCAAACAGTAGGCACATGTTTTTGACACATCCGGTACAGTGTGTCTTTGATACGGGATGATATAGTAGCCTTTTTCATATAGGGACCACGGTTTGGGGGAACTGGCACATCAACGGGACTCTTTGGAGGAGCCACAGGGTTCAGTACTGCACAAACAACTTCAACTGGTAGTCTATTTGGAGCAGGCACCTCAACATTTGGGCAACCACAGGTTTGCCATTTTTTTATTAATGGTGTGTTTGATTGGTTATTCTAAACTTACCAAATCGTCTGAAAGGAGTAGACTTTGTAGAAACGGAAACCTTTTTTCCTATCGAGCACCACAATCTTTAAAACTGTAGGTGTTGAATTCACCATGACGAGAACCAGTCTCCAAAATCTGTCTAACCTTCTGCCTTTTGGAGAAGGTTCAGAAGGCCTTCCAAACTTTCGAAGCGTACCTTTTTCAGAATTTCGGGGTCAATCAAACACAAATTCCTAGTCTACCAAGTCTACCGTCTTCAGCATTGGTACCAATCAAACATACCATAAGCTTCTTTTTTAAGGCATCGTGTCCACTGATCGGCAATTTGCAAATTGGAATTCATGCTAAGTTGATTTGTCTTGGATATCCAGAAAATTTCGAAAAGTGATTTCTAGATTCGACAGTATTGCCGAATAATTCCACTTTTGAAATTGGGTTATTTGGTTCCCTCTGAATTTAACAAATTAACACCAACATCCTATAATTGTGATACAGTAAAACCCTCGAATAAGAACATTAAATTTTCCAAATCAGCCTCAAGGGGTGTACATTACTCTTTCTAAAAAGCGTACATGGTTTTTGAAAACAATTGTATTTTTAGGAATTTTTTGGGGATTTTTCTCGAAGACAAAGGGATTTTGCCAAAGGCGTACGAGATTTGTACGGAGTGAAATGCCCTTTAAGCAGCCTGACTTATGTCATTCTATAATTGATATAAAACGAGAATCAGCAATTCAATTCAATTTAACTTTTTTCATAGAATACAGGGCTAGATGTTATTACAGGTATATATAAAAAGATCTGTATCCTATATGACCAAAATAAAGCATTGCAGCATGCTAGGTTCTTATCGAAGGGTTCTCAAGGTTGAGGACTAAACATAAAACTCAAATGAAATTGTGTGTATTTCGATTTATTTCTTTCATACTAGAAGTCTAAATTTATTGTAATTTAATTGACAAAAGATGCTTATTTATCTCTTACAATTGAATCTGCCCAAACATTTAAACTCTATTTTGATAAGAAGAACCTACATTCAATATTTGCTTGAATAAGGTTCTTGTTTAAAGGGCAAAATATTACAGCTTTCAGCCTGAAGGGTCTTGAAACACAAGGTTCTTATTCGCAGGTTTCCACTGTATACCAAAAGGACCTTAGATTAACAAGCAAGCGTCGTCGATAATATGAAGCTACAGTGAGCTTGGTCACCTTCTGTTCCCTGTAGCATATGTTTGATTGTATTGCTTAAGAAAACATTTTTGCATCAATAGCATGAGTCGATCTCGATTGGGAGTATGCTATAGAAATGACCAGTCCAGGTTACATCCGAATTTCTTGTAAAGTCTCGAAAGAAGAAGGAAATGTTCGGATATGATGATTCAAACATTTGGACAAAGTTCTTGACTGACCAAGTATTTAGCACAACCGCTAGACGCCAGTTCTTCGAACAGGATTTTGAATATTTCATCTTCGTCCCTTTTCAGACTGGAGGTCTTTTTGGTGCAGCCGCAAAGCCATTTGGTTTGGGAACCTCTGGGACCAGTACATTTGGTACGAACACCTTTGGCGCAGGAACATCAACGGGGCTGTTTGGGAGTACTGCTACGTCGAAACCAGCATTCTCATTTAACACCGCAGGAACAGGAGGCTTTGGATCGAGCCTCGGTGGATTTGGCGGAACTACATCATTAGGGACAGGGGGTCTCTTTGGATCTACTGGTGGGGCAAGTACTGCAGGGAGCCTTTTTGGTGGTCAGGCCAAGACCGGACTTGGAACTGGATTTGGAGTGACAACTGGTTTTGGATCTTCACTAGGCGGAACATCAGCTCTTGGAGGTATTATTTGATTGACACAATTTTATACGAAAATCGTTTGCCTTAGAAAGGTCTAGACAATGGAAGGTTCTCAAGATATTATATATGATTTTATGTGTACAAATATCAAATATGGAAAGCAATTTTAACTTTTCCATAAAATTATGTTGCCTTTTTCATCATTTATAAGCAATTGAACAACAAATCAGGCTTTCTATTCCTTATAAACTAGTAAATTTTCTCTATGTTGGCAGGCTGCAGTTTCATATATGTCCATTTCTTATATGCGGGGCAAGCCTCATTAAAAGTATTCTGTGCCTGCGAGCAAATGACTGGGAAAAATGTGCCTGCAATCAAATCACTCTGAGTACAGTAAAGATACCAGGAACAAATGTGAAATGATATTTTGTGCCTGCGAGCGGCGCTCGTGCGCTCGCGCACATTAATGAGGTCTGATTGCGGGGACTTACTGTATATACTAGCAGTAACAATAGTCAGTGAGTGCAGCGCATTGGCTTTTGTACCAAGTTGAAACAAAGGACAAAAGCAACATTTGAAAAAGGTATTATCCTGACCTTCCATCATGAAATAAACAAAACTTATCGATAATCTTACTGATCATTGGAAACTGTGGTCATGCAGTTAGTTATGTAAAATCACTTGAACTTCGAAGGAAGCTGTTGCTTCTGCAGCAGTATGTAGAGTTCTTAATTGTCCATGCAGGTGATGCATCTTTTGTAGGCCCAGTATATCAAATCTTCCTTGTGTAGTCTGCTAAAAGACTGCTTGATTTTTAAATGCTCTCCAATATGCTATTGATATAGGTATTTCTATTTGTCAGGCCTTCAAAAGAAAACAAAGAATAGACCAATAATATGATTCACAAAAACCTCCCAATTTATTATCATAATTTCTTTGCAAATCGAAAAGGCCTTCTAGTCTGTCGTTTCAGCTACGTTTGTTGGCATCATCAGGTCATGGACAGCACAAGATGGATGCTTGTCTGTTTCATTTATATTTTAAGACTGCTTGCAAGAATGTTCCTGATGATATATTTGACGATGTGTGGTTTCACTTAACCACTTCTTCTTCTTGCTAACTCCATAACGGCGAGCCTAACTGCATTCTTTCGGTAGTTTTCGCTATATTTTGTTTTCAATTGGCAATCTCTTTTGGGGTAAACCTCTATTTGATTAAAACCTTTAACCGAAAAACCCAAATCTCGATTGTGAATTGAAAACCAATATTATGCAGCTCAGCTGCAGTAACAAAGGAACTCTAATACTACGTTTGATAATATATATAATTTTTAATTTGATAAGGATTTTTTAACTGCAATAAGCACAACAGTTGGTCATTAGGGCATTGTATGGAAGATCACTTCTTGGTACTCGCTGCAGCCTGGAAATATGAAAAGTTCCTACCCAAATTGGCCTGTTATTGGAGCTCCAAGAGTTTAAATTTGACTCTCATGAGCCAGTTCTAAGTTCTTACAATGGGAAAACACACGTCACGTTTAAAGGATGACAAATACTAGAAAGGCGAAAAAAAGAGTATGAAAACTAGGGGCCCTTTATTGAAGGAAAAGTATTAAGAGGTAGACCAAAAAAGAGAAGGGCTGAAATAGAGCAAAACAAGCATCTGATGGATTGCGATAGCAGAGCCAGGTTATTCTGTAGAACAGTAAGAGCTGTAAGCTTTGCAACAAACTTCAAGGAACGTGAACAAGGCTGCATGACAGCCAAATTGGAAGAAATTAACTTGCCTTCGCTCAAGGAGAGGAGAGAGCAAGCGCGGTTGACAGTATTCAGGGATATTGTTTAAAATGATTCTGCTGTAAAACTTCCAAGTTATATAATGAAAAAGACGAGGAATACAAGACAAAACAATACCGACTTCTCTAACTTTGTACATATGCAATGTAGGACTGAATCGTATAAAAATAGCTTTTTCGCGAGAACAATCAGGGATTCTTTCAAGTTAAATCTTAGTAATTAGTAATTAGATTATGTATTTTAGAGACTTGTAATTTTTTAGCCCCCCTCTAGCTACTTTTTAGTTAATGGAGCCCCTGGGACTGTTGCAGTCTTCGGTAAGAGATCGCCTGCAACGAAAGCTTAACTGAGATCTAACATCCTTCCCTAGGTACATCTTTTGGAGGTCTTGGTACTGGAACAAGTCTTACTGCTAATCAAAGCATTGCTGGCATTGGCGGAGCGTAAGTTTCTTCAAACTATGCTTTCATGTATTTGCATACTTGTACATACCTGTATACTGTGCAATTTGACCACCAAAGGAGTATGAAAACATCATCTAGAATAAACACGTCTTGGGGCTAGCTTCCAATTTGGGGTCAATTAAATATGTCATATAAAGACATTTCGAAAAATTTCCATAATATAGGCCGTTAGGCGAAAATGTATGTTTACATTCTGTTCATTCAACTCATTGACAATTTTTTGTTCATGTCTGATTAACCAGCAAATAGCATACGAAAAATGTGCTACTTCATGCTCTTTCTATAAAACATATATTGCTGGAAATTCATTTACAGCCAAAGCTCGTTTGTGATCTGAAAACTGCTGAAAGAGGGTGTTACAAGAACAGTCTCCAGTGTCCACTGACTTCCCCGATGTAAAACAAACAGAAACATACTGTTTTCCATTTGAAGAAGGGATGCACTGGTAACATTCGCAGCGTGTCGATCGATTTGCAAATCTAGCAAAAGAGACAGCAGCGTTTAGGAATTCAAGGGGTTGCATGTTCTCATTTGCTTTTATAGCGATACTCCTATACTAGCACATCTCCAGTCCTCGATCTCAAAATGCTTCTAATTTGTACTGTCTAGCTCAGAGGTGGAAAGAAATATTCCCTTTCTGGGAACCTAGGTTTATGGGTGAAAAATTTCTGCAAGATTCTTCAAGAAATACCAAAATATTAGTGTGATATCATACAATGTGGTAATAAAGTTCAAGAACTTGAATCAGACTACACGTTTTTTATATAAGAAACTGGTTAATAAGAAACTAGTACCAGGATGGCCGAAAATTTAAGAAACCCTAGTACTAAGTTCGGAAAGAGCTAAGAAACTTTCAAAAGCAAAATCAAAGATATTATGACAACTGTGTCCTTGAACCCTTATTCTTGAGTAATATTAACTAAAAAATTTATGTTTTGAACGTAATAGAACACTTTTCCCCCACCTGATGTTTTATATGCCAAGAAACATATCTGCAGCAGTGTTGGAAACTACATCATAATTCATGCATTTAAAAAATAAGAACAAAATTGAAAAATCTTTTAGTACTATGGCCTGATCCAAATTTCTTATAAAAAAAACAAACGTAACGTGTACACGTCTTCTGCACATCAGCCTCAATTTCAATAGTGAAAAATGCGCCAAAAGTCTCGTTATCAGTTCCAAAATGGCGGTCATGAAATCTTGAAACCAAATCAAATATTTTAGAAGGCCGATGCTTCCTGAGGAGCCACCTTGCAGCCGTTTCAAAGAATCTAAGAAGNCAGAGGTGGAAAGAAATATTCCCTTTCTGGGAACCTAGGTTTATGGGTGAAAAATTTCTGCAAGATTCTTCAAGAAATACCAAAATATTAGTGTGATATCATACAATGTGGTAATAAAGTTCAAGAACTTGAATCAGACTACACGTTTTTTATATAAGAAACTGGTTAATAAGAAACTAGTACCAGGATGGCCGAAAATTTAAGAAACCCTAGTACTAAGTTCGGAAAGAGCTAAGAAACTTTCAAAAGCAAAATCAAAGATATTATGACAACTGTGTCCTTGAACCCTTATTCTTGAGTAATATTAACTAAAAAATTTATGTTTTGAACGTAATAGAACACTTTTCCCCCACCTGATGTTTTATATGCCAAGAAACATATCTGCAGCAGTGTTGGAAACTACATCATAATTCATGCATTTAAAAAATAAGAACAAAATTGAAAAATCTTTTAGTACTATGGCCTGATCCAAATTTCTTATAAAAAAAACAAACGTAACGTGTACACGTCTTCTGCACATCAGCCTCAATTTCAATAGTGAAAAATGCGCCAAAAGTCTCGTTATCAGTTCCAAAATGGCGGTCATGAAATCTTGAAACCAAATCAAATATTTTAGAAGGCCGATGCTTCCTGAGGAGCCACCTTGCAGCCGTTTCAAAGAATCTAAGAAGAACGTTCTTCCTCTTTAATCCAATGAATTGAGGTAGTATATCTTTCATCGAGATCAAAACAAACACTGCTCTGATTGATGATCACAACGTTGCTGAAAAATACCATGTTTATGACTATGTATGTTACATGACATCATTTCATCAGCTAAAAGTCATTCAGTCAATAAGCATTAAGTTAAAAGTTCAATATCCTCATCATCAATTCAATAAATAGGAACTTCAGGCTTGTTGTGAATCTAAGTTCCATGAAGTCTTGACCATTTAGACAGGTCATAGGCAGCTGATACAAGTGGTTGCTTTTATGAAATTGAGCAACTCAAGCAAAGTTACAATTTGAACTGCATCATCTGAACACACCCTGCCCAGGCACTTTTTGATACAATAGCTCAAAGAGACATGACCTGTTTTCGTCAAGCAGGCAAATTTAAATTTAAATTTTGTTCCCAGGCACAAAAAACTTTTATGACTCTGAAAATGGACAGACTAAAAATTCATATTATAATTTTTCTTAGAAAATGATTAATAATGTCAATAAACTCTGTAGGCATAATGTATTCACATGCACATGCAAAGGACAAATGCATAAGTCATGACAACTTTGCATTTGTTGAAGAAAGCATGAGCATAAGCATATTAATATATTTTGAAATGGTAAACAAAACTATAAAATCAGAATGCAAATAGAAATCCTGATCTTTATGGCCAGAAATAATGTCTGGAATGTAAGTTCCAGCGCCCACATATAACATTCTATTTGTAAATCAAACTGAGGATTTTTCTAAAACTGGTTGGCCTAAAAACTTGACCTAAAAACAGGGTCTTCCAATCAAATGAAATTTTCTGCGCATGTCATGAAAGCCATTTATTAAAGTCAACTTACAGATCTAATTTATATTTACCTTGGTAGAACAGGGGAAGCTGGAAGAATTTTTTCTGTGAAACTAATTTTTATTCTATTTTATCTTTAGAGTTTAAAGTGTCATTTCAAATTTTAGAGATTGTCTATCAAACATCAAAATTTTCTTGAAAAATTTCTGTGAATATTTACACGCCAAAAAATTTCTGGGAACTACGTTCCCAGGTTCCGATACTATTTCCACCTCTGCACGGAGAAAAACAGAAAATAGGTCCACATCTCAATTAATATCTTGACCATGGATAAAGGAAGCTTCGAAGCTGGCCATGGAACTTTGCGAAAATAATTTCTTCTAAGAAGCCCACACCCGTAGCATATTTTCAACGGATCAGATTTAGCAGTAATTCATTCTCTATTTCTTTCCAGCAATCAAGCAAGTTTTGCGGCCTTTCAACAGCAGCAAGTTCTTCAGCAGCAATTGAAAGCTCTTGCTAACTCCCCTTTTGGAGATTCTCCATTGTTCAGAAATTTGACGGTAAGGTTATTCATTGTTTCTTTGAACCTCATTTATGGTACTGAATTTCTCAACCATGTCCTTGTGCTTGATCTAGTCTTGTCAGCAAGTGCTGTGTCTTTCAACGTGTTGATTTTCCCTAGATCAACGGTTTTGCCTAAATTGAAGGATTATGTGTATTTAAGCAGTATTTGTTGTATTCATGTAAGTCTCGCATTTTCGATGTCAATTTTTGGCGTTCAGTAGCTCTAGAAATACGATTTGGTGCACCTTTGTTTAAAGAAAGCTACTCAAGGCAAAAAGCATGTTTCTGGAGCTAACGTATGATTTTAATAGGTGTTGAGCGTAACTTATACCACCATACAGCAGGATAAGGCGTAACGGGAATCTTTTCACTTTCTTTTTATATACACCGAGCAGTATTTGACTGAAAAATGGAAGACAAATTTGAAGTCAAAAATCCTACGGAGGCTTTAAGGTCACAATTTCAAGCGCCAGAATTAGCCTAGGATATTTAGCAGACAGTTGCATCAAATATGGTTCAAATATCTTTACCAAAATCAATAAAATCAATTGAATTTCTACGAGACGCAAAAGATGATCACAGAAAGTCCGTTCCCGCAATCCTTAGAGCTGTCGTCTATTGATGTTCATCCATCAGCATGGATAACTTTTATCGTTCAAGCTGTACGCATTATTCCTTTCAATAAAAACAGGATACATCAACATCCTAAAGTTTCGAATGGTAAAAGTTTTGGACAAAATTTCATGCAAATTTTTGTGTGCGACTGACCTTTAAAAGCGTCCGAAAATTTTTGCTAAATTTTTTGCTCACACAATTCCTATTTGAAGCATTCAGTGCCTTTCTTTGGTAAGAATTACGTTGAGTGTATGTAAGTATAAGCCATTTCAAGCGGAAGATTTGATCAACAAGCTCCAAAAAGGAAGTTGTTTTCGATGTTTCAAAGCGGGTTCGAAACATTTTGCTCTAAGTTTTTTGTCCAAAACTTTTCCATCTGAAACATTTGGATATTAATCAACTTGATGATAACGTTTTGCTATTTGATTGTTACAGGCCTCAAGGAAGAGAGATGAAGGAATCTCAGTGACCGGTCCTGCTTCAAAAGCAACTACAAATGCTTCTCACTATAAGGTCAGTGCTCTAATTTACAGTACGGGCTGACTCAACTACAGTGTTAAAAGTGACCAGAAGTGAAAAATTGTATTGGAGCAAATTAATAGCATTGTTGAAGGACAGAAAATGTTGTTTAAAAGTTTTTGATATCTCGTGTAATTTTCGATTTATTCACTGGTTTTAGGTATCAGCTGACGACGTCATTTTGTTTACTTATCACCAGATCAGCGTATGGAAATATATCTTTGAATGGTTACAGTTGTAAGAAACTTTGCAGCTGAGAATGATGCCTCTTTATTTGTATCACGGTAAAAATGCGATTCTGTATCATGTATACAAAGGCTAGGAAACATTGCTGTATCGTTTTAAACTTCATTCATGTAAAAATGTGTTCCAAAACACACTGGAGTATTGAGGGTCGATTTTCTCACTCTATTTCTCGGGGTTCGCATACATTTTTCCTAGTTTTCTTTCTTTGTGAGAGTTTTCCGTTTCATTGACGTAAGTTTTTACTACGGTATTTTATTGTTTAGATTCTCTATATTATGTGTTGTTCCTTTTTTGAAACATCAACCAGGTCAAAATGTGCTCCAAAACACACGGACATATTTATGCATCGGGTTTCCCACTCTGTTTGCCAGGGTTAGTTTGCATTTTTTTCCTTTTTCTTTCTTGTTTGTAATATTTTCCTATCCTATTGATGTATGTGTTTACTATTTTATTTATGTGTAGGTTTTCTCAAAGCCTTCTGTAAAAGTCAAACTGAAGCCATCGCCATTCCCAACATCTGCCAAGGTAGGTCTCTTTCTTTTTCATGTGAGTTGTTTGTAGTGCAGAAGAGGAAAGGATATGAAATATGAAAACTGATACTAAGAAAAATAAATAATATACAATATTGAAAAACAAGGGAGGGTAATACCAACCCCACCCCCCAAGGCCCACAGCAAATTGTTACTAATATTAGTAGGTATTGTCATAGTCAATTGTAGTATTGTGTTGGTCTGTGTTGAACGCAGTTAACCAAATTTATGATCCAGCCATTAGTTAAACTTACCAAATTACTCATTAATGGTGTAATATGCAAATCCTCAGCCGATGTCCTGCACCAATTCTCATTTCGGGGCAGTTAAATCGGAATGATTTTGTGGTGCAGGCGCCCCAGCAGACTAGCGTCCTAGTCCACCAATGCATCTGTTATTGTTATTTTATGGGTAGGTTTTGTTTTCTGGTTTATTTTGAGTTAAATTTAGATCTGACCAGTGTATCTTTGATATTTGTGTGTCTCTTTAGAGCAACAAAGGGTTGTTTTGTCCATATTTGTTTAAGTATTTCATCATTTTCAATTGATTGCCAGTTATCTTTTAATATTTTACCAATTTCTATTGTTGTGTTGTCATATGGGATGACAAAAGGTAGATTTTTTGGTGTCTGTGTAGTCTGTTTGTTGTTGTCAAATAGTAGATCTGACTGTGAATATTGTCTAATTTTGTTGAATTGTGTTTTTATTTCAGAAAGGTTGTAACCCCTCCTTACTAAATTGTTTCTTAGTATTTCCAACTTCTCTTCAAGCTGTTTATTGTTGGTGATTATTCTCCTATATCTCAAGGCTTGGCTGTAAATGATACCCTTCTTACAGCTGTTGGGATGAAAGGAGTTGTTGTGTAATAGGGTGCATATATCTTGTTTTCTGAATCTTTGTGTGGTTCAGAAATTGACATCGTGTTGATTAACTAAATAATAGGTTTTAAGCCTTTATGTACACCTTCAAGGCCCCATGGAACGCAGATCACACGCTACAAAGGTTTTGTTGTTATGATTATCAAGACCTGTTCAGCCCTGTTTATATTGAAGCGAGCCATCCCTTCTACTAGCTGGTCTACAGGCGAGGTGATTTTCAACTCCGTTTACATGAGATTAGCCGTATCAACAGGGCCAGGGCTAGATATAATGGCGCCAACCAACCATTCGACTTACATTATTCTCGGTTTATTCTATTTTCCCCCCATTCCTCCCAAGGGGGATGGCCCTCTTGATTAATTTTATATGGGAAATTTTCAGCCCTCCTAGGCGAAATCTCGGGCACTTATAGTGAGGTCTCTCCTTGGAGGAAAGTCGTTCTTTTCATTTAAACGAAAAAGAATATTATAAAGGATTACAACAGAAGAAGAGATCCCGGCAAAGAGGGCTGGGCTGGCCCTCCTTATAAACAGCAAGGAGAGCCCTCCCCCTGGGCTGGCCCTCCCCCTTATAAACAGCACCTTAGATTGTTAACTGCTAGATTTTATATCACTAATATAGGCAGTCGAGCAGTGGCAGATGCTGAATTTTGTTCCACATTCTATGCACATAGAATTCATGCTGAGATTGTTTTGCAAGTACTCAGTTAGTTTAGGCCTACTGTTAGTTGTGTTGTATCCCACCATTATTTTCGTTCCTTGTTTGCAGTCCAAATTATTTGATGGCATTGATGATGATGAGGGCTGTGCAGATCTTTCTTTAACACCTCGGAGAAGCATCAAGAAACTTGTGATCAAAAATCAAAACAAGGTAAGAACAAATTTGGTTTGTTTTTCTTCAGTTCAGTTCAGTTTCATTTTAGGATTCTCAACATAGAAGTTTCAATATAAGTACATTAACTACAATATAAGTAACAATATATAACAAAAGGTACTAGCGACAACATCTACAATTTACTGTATGTGGGGAATTCCTTAAAGGAGGAGCTCTCTCAGTAGATAGACTAATCGAGGAGAGAGCACCCCCTATTTTAGAAAGCTATATTGTTGCAATTAGTATGATTTATAAATCCACGTTCACTCTTTGTTGTTACCTATGCTTGCCATATTGAAATGTTAGAAGCTATTAATTCTTTCCTGTGGACAACTTCACCGCACTTTGAATGATTCTGTTTCCGGGAAATGAAAGCACGAAAGAAGTACATAATACGCAAATAAAAGTCATGAATACAAAATGACATGATAAAATGATACGATAAGTTACAAAATGACACGAGTATATAGCTGCATTTTAGTATGTATTCTTGTTCGTGATGGATGTTTAAAGATAGTGGAAGAGTTTTCATGGAAGATTAAGAAGTAGTTTAGAAGCAGGAAATGTTTATGATACGTTTCCTGAATACATGCAGCTCCCGAAAGAACATCAAAAGAAGACCATTTCCGATTCAGATAAATCTTGAGTTGGTGTTGCTCTCATTGTTTCACATTTCTAGGGGACGTTTCAGTCGTCGTTCAAGAAAATCTTTTGAATTCCCAATAAAGTTAGTATAAAAATTTAACAGACTTTCTGAAAGAAATGTTTCACTATGTATCTCGGAATTAATCCTTTGTTTTCCTTTTAATCTTACAGAGTCTTCTAAATGGCAGCGTGGAAAGCTCACCTTTGAGACTGCGCAGTAGTACTGATGATGATCATGATGACTTGATAGCAAGAGTACCTTCTATGCCAACAGCCGCCGATATGAGTACCGTTGATCAACTGGAGTTTACTGAAGTTGTCTCTGCACCAGTAACAGAGGGACGAGATGGAAGTCAAGACGAAGCGGATATTACGGCCGTTGGAATTGGCAATGCAGACAATGATTCTAATTCAAGTGAGCCTGGTAATCCTTGTGGAGTAATCCTTGAAAGGTATGTATTGTATGTATTGTAATACTAACATGATATTACACATGAATGCCTACATAGTGGTGGACATTAGATGGGGGATGCGGTAGCCTCTCTCCCTCAATTTCGAAGAAAACAGTGATCCTTCGTTTGAGAAAATATAGATGAATATTGTGTTTCAACTTACTAAAACAATAGCTTCGCCCCCTAATATTTAGCAAAATGTCCACCACCGTCAGCCTACAGTGAACCCTTGATAAGTTTAAGTGTACACCAAACCCTCTGGCAGTGGTATATATTCTTCTCAATACTGCAATGAACCATTGTGGGAAAGATAACAAATTTTGCTGACTTTCCTCAGTCTTCATGCCAGGAAGAATGTTGCGAAGTTATTATGGGGAAAGCAATGGATTCTTGCGAATACCATTACCCCTGGGGCAAGTACATGAAATGTCCTGTGTATGAGAATTTGCCACTAATATGGATGAGGTAATTGTCGTGAAATTCACAAAACATTGGTCCTTTTTTGGCAGACTTAACTTACCTTGAACCCTGATGTCTTTTAGCTGAAGCCTTTTGAAAAAATGAGTAAAAACTGATGTCACCTCACCTTCTAAGTTAGGCCGAAACTGCATATCGGAAAATCTGTTCGAATCTAGAGCTGGTCAAATCCTGCCAACAGTTTTGTCTTGCAGACGTCCATTTATTTCCTGTTTCCAGTGGGGTTTTGTGATTGGGGATTGGTGCTGAACCATACCCCTGTATATGCAATCCTGTGTAATGGTATGCAGTCTATATATTTGACGCGTGGACGTTTTTCCTCAGATTGCCAACGAAAAGTTGCATTGTAATGAGTAGCAATTAGACTTACCATTGCCGTGCCAATCTAGAACTCTTTTTACTGCTCTTATTGCTGTTAGCATTGAAAGTTAGCATTTGTTAAATTGCAGGCCAGAATATTATACGATACCGCCAAAAGAAGATCTGAATAAGCTTCTTGATGATGAGGGCAACTGCTTTGTCGAGAACTTGGTTGTTGGCAGAGAAGATTATGGTGAAGTGAAGTTTCTTGGTTTAACAAACGTCAAAGATCTTAATCTGGACGAAATCGGTGAGATGTTTTTTATATCGTGGCTAAATACAGTACACTGTTGTGGAAATGACTGGCTGATAACATCAATAGTAAAAGATTCAGTTGTTGAGTATTCACCAAACCTTATGCATTTTTATAATGCTTCCTTTGTTATCAAAGAGTGAATTTGTGTGGCCACTGAATTACTGAAGCTAGCCGAATTTTGTCTTGTCTATTGTTTTATTCATCCAATCAGGGCCACGTTATTATGCCTTTGAGTAAATAGCATCATGATAAATACCATAAAAGCCCTTTTTGGTCTCACCCCTCTCTTCTAAATTCCCCCCTCTCTAAACCTCCTGAACTTTTTATTCAAAATATTCGAAATAAATCATTTTATTAAATTTTAAGAATATGCGAAAAATAGCAAAAATACAGTAAAAACCCGCTTATAAGAACCTACTATTTTGCAAGTCAGCCTGGGTTCTTAAACAATAAATACAATGGATTGGTTCTTATAAAACAATTGAAAATTTGAAAATTTCAGCCTGTAGGTTCTTAATCCACTAGGTTCTTATACGCGGGTTTTTACTGTAGTTCTTCTTTCCAGCTCCAGATGTACATCCATTCTAATCAATTGTTAATGTCATCACTTTTGGCACACCATCTGCATACCCCTTACATTTTTGTGTAGCCTTTTTTTTTATAAGCCAGTGGACAATAATATATATTTTGTTCGTGTTTCTTACAGTTTTCTTCCGAAGACGTGAAGCAGAAGTATACCCTGACAATTATGATGGCAAGCCGGAGGTTGGAAATGAGTTGAATAAAAAATCAGAAATCAGCCTTCACAAAGTTTGGCCGAACGACAAGAGCTCACATACGCCTATCAAGGTAATAAATTATAATTGCATGATAATGTTATTCAGTGGCAGACACTTTGCCAAATATTGGGGGGGGGGGCAAAGCTATGGTTTCAATTGAAAAGCATTGTTTATTTCCATTGTTTTCAGACAGAAGGTCTTTGTTTTACCCAACATTGGGGGGGGCCACCGCACCCCGTCGCTCCCCCCTAGTGTCCGCCACTTATGTTTTTATTGTATAGAAGATTTTTATAGAGTTGAGAGGTCTCTTTAATTCTTTAAATCTTAAACGAGCTACTTTGTAATTTTCTTAATAAAAATGAATCCTACCTGATTATGTCCAATTGCTTTTTATAGACCCCAGAACGACTGAAGAAGTCCGGCTTCATTGAAAGACTTGAAGAAAAGACATCAGCAATGGGTGCTCTCTTTCTTGATTATAAACCAGACACAGGGACATGGGTTTTCCAGGTATGTTTACACAACTTGATTTAGCTACGTTGTGCGTATTGTTGTAGGTCGGCAATAGTTTGCTTATAGCACCAGAAGAGTCATGAACGTCCAGTTTAAAGGGGCTGTACAAGATTTTTGTAAACAAACGGCACGTGTCGTAGAATTTCTTAAGCCTGCAATGGGCTTTCGTGTGTTTAGGCAAAACACAGCAAGAACATGTGTCTAAGAATCCAGCTGTTATCTCCATAATCGTTGATGGTATCAACAATCTGATTGCATTGGCTACTCCTACGAAGTTAAAACCTATAGAAAATATCTTCATTTGCAATTTATCTGCTGCTAATTGCCTGCATTAGGGATAGAAAATCGTGGTTTTTTAAGTTTAGCTTATACATCCCTTTTAATGACTAATGTAGAAGGAGTACCAATGACCAATAAAATTGTTTACTTCCTTGCAGCCCACATAAAATTTTCTATGGTAAGATTTGCGTATAATAAATGCTCTTGACTGCACATCATTGTCTATGTCAAGGAAATGAACGATAATCTCTCTTTACAAACAGTGCAAAAACTACTACTCTATTTGGTTTTTATGCCTTTGAAGATAACTTTTATGAGTGATAAAATAAAATTTTTAATGGGAAGAATATGTCCTCCTGTGGCCTGACAACTTTCAGTTTATTTTGATTTGAATTTTATGTTTATTGGCAGGTTGAACATTTTACAAGATATGGATTAAACGAACAGTTATTTGAAGACGATGGAAAACAGGAAATTATTATGAAAAAGCTGAAAATGGCTGCGGAAATGAAAGCAGAAGCGAGACGAAAGGTAAATTATATTCAAATTTTAATGGTTTCTATTAGGTTTTGTAACTATTGTGGATTCTTTTACTAATATAGCAGGGTGTGGGCTTGTCTTTTGCAAGTCTCTCTCTTTCTTTTAAAGAAGAGCCTTCTGTATCGCTAAAAACATTATGCAACTATAACTAAACTTTGGCATTGCCCTTTGGCATAGCTTGGTGGGAAGAGAAGAAAAGACAGACGTGACTTACAGTGAGCAGAAACAGGGGTAAATAGTCTTCACAGTACGCATTATCCCATTGGGAAGATAGTGAAGTATGGTGACTTTTTCAGACATCAGCTAATGAAAGATGTGCGGATGAAAAATGACTCAGAGGAATTATAATAGGGAACGATAAGGGATTCTTGTTAAGAATATTTGTCCATAGGTAAAAAATACATTCAGGACGCGAGAAGAGAAAGGAATTTTGTTAAGAAAATCGACCCTGTTTGAAACAACACTGCTGGAAAATCAAGGAAAGCGTTTGCTTTGGGTGCCTGGTACATATATGTACATTTTGTGGATAAATCTTTGCCATCATGACCCTTACTAACATATCTTCTCTTAGCCGCCTTTCAGTTTTAATCATAGCTGATTACGTGAAAATTGAAGGTTCACTCAAATCAATTTCATTTTTTATTAATAGGATTTTGAAGCAGAAAAAGAAAGAGCAATGCTAGAGGAGCAAAGGTTGCAAAAGGAGAAAATGATGACCATGGAGGCTGAAAATTCTCGGACTGAGGAACGCGTAGACGTTGAAATTAATGACAGTAACATGGAGGAGCAAGAAGATATTCAGGCTCCATCACCGATACTTGGTGTGTAATGTTTCATACCTTTTTTCACCTGCACCTTATTTTTTAGGATCACATTGTGGATATGTATTGTGCATATGTACGAGCAAATAAAGTGATGTGTTTTTTTAAACCAGGGTGCAGGAAGCCCAACGTATTGTGTGAGGGGCTCTCACATATTCTCACCCAGTTACTTACAAAGTTTCTTGCCTAAGTTTCATATGGCAATCATTTCTTCTTTTTTTTGTGTCCCGGTTCTTGGTCAATCAAATACAGTGTCTTTAAGCAGGCTAGCCATTAATGTGTAATAGTTCAAATTCAATCTGTTTTGAATAGAGTCCGCATGTGCTACAGGACTCTCTATATGGAATAAGGACTTTAAAAGTACTTAATTGTATTTGATTGTATTTGAGTGACCAAGAACAGGCACGCAAAAAGATGAAATGACTGTCATGAAATGACTGTCATGTGAAACACAGGTAAGAAACTTTGCAAGCAACTGTGTTATAATATGTGAATACTTCGTCGCCACTATGCGTTGGGCTTCCTGTGGTTAGGGTTAGAAATAGTTTTATATCAATTGCAAACACCAAGATTCACCTAGAACGTTTTAAACCGTGAAGTCTTTGTGTTGTGGAATATGTAAAAATTTGAATCGATGTCTCCTATGTCCTGTTAGGGTAACCTTAATTTTGAAATTTTCTGAATAATAGTACCGTACAATAGAAGAGTCATAACCTCTCATTTAAACCAAAGTTTGTGCAAATAAGGGCATATTATAGAAGTCCCAAATTTTGCCGTCTATTTTCAATATGAACAACCACATTTTGCTAAACTTTGGAAGCGCATTCTTCTGCCTTCATTGGTCCTATTTGGAACTTTTTTGACAGAGATTTTGGACATATCATTATCACTGCTGTTCTGAGCTGCTAAAATCAAGAAGTTCAACTCATTCTTCTCGAATGACCAAAAATCCTGAGCTTATCGTATTCCCAGTCTTTAGGACTGTCTTGAAAGTGATGCTAAATTTGCCTATCAATACATGCATTCAGATTTAAAATAGAAAATCTAACTGGTTATATAGTTTGCAAAACATTTATTGTAAGTTTTCACCAGTCATATGTTTATTGTAAAATTTTATGATATTATTTAAATATACAGTAGTGTAAATTAAAGTTTATTAATTAGTAGTAAGGTTTTTACATTGCTAAGTGTAAACAATTATTGATACTTTAAATTAACTGTGTCAAACTCAAAAGTAGATTAAGCTGATCTTGTCTCACTCACTGATCTAAAGTTCCAGGCGTGCATAATGTTCAAACCTGCCTGGGAGCGGTAGAAGTTCTCTAAAAACCTGCCTGCATATCAGTTTTGTACAGCTAGGGTAGAGAAGCCTATTACCAGAACAAGTAAGAATGCAGGTATCAAACAGTAAGTTTTTACACACATTTGTTTGGAAACATACTACAATTACATTTCATAAAGAATTATTTTAAAAAAACTGCCTGCAAAATATTGCTTTGGAAAACCTGCCTGAGAGCTGCAAACAGCACTGGAAAAATGTGCACACTAAAATTGTAGGAATAGCTTTCCATTGCCTTTAATGAAGTATATCAGTGAATTGTCGCGATGGTTCAAAGGAAGAAACTATAGAGACACAATGAACAACAGCATTTATTAATCTTAATACTCTAATTGCTGTGTATGGAAATTGAATCATTCGCTCTGATCAGAATGTGATGAAGATGTTGACTAAATTTCTTCTTTAAAACGTTATTTGAGCACGCCATTTTATCTTTGTCACATCAAGTTTAGTAATGAGCAGCCTCCTTCTTGTACCGCCTCCCTCAATATTACCTCCTTTCGTTTGAAAAAATATGTTCCTTGGATTCTAGCCATAATAATCCAAATACGCGAAAGAAATACCAAAATTTCTCTTCAATTTTAAACTAGAAAGAACACGACAATTGATTTAATTTTGGAATATATGTTTTGGATAAATCTTTATCCATCTCCAATTCTGCACAATTGAAATTTTTGAGTATAACTTTGCTGTAATAAAGTCGATGGAAATTTATAAAATAGTTTAGATTAATGAGATGAAATATTACCAATGCCATTGATTTTTATTGTTCTTCCTTCTAAGGCGATGCTTGCCCAGAAATTCTTGGCAGTACTGACAGATTCTCAACGAGTATTCAAACTGCTAAGATCTCTGGAGTGGACCCACAGCGTCTGCAAGGAATGAAAGCCTTACTGTTTGATGATGAAGAAGATGAATTCATGAGTCCAAGAGAAAAGACTCTTCTAGGAAATAAATCATTAATTAGTGCCAGTTTAAGACAAACAGAACTAAGAGATCGATTTCAGTCTCCTAAAATAATACAAGATGGAGGAGACAGGCTTGAAAGGTCATTGCTGTCCGAATCGATTCCAGCGATGGCAACTCCAAGCAGAACAGTCCGAAAAACTAAGTTACTGAAGACGTTTAATTTGGCAGAAGAACAAGGTATGGAGGGACATTAACATGATATACCGGGGGCACAAAAAGTTACTCCCCTTGGAGAAGCACTGTGGAAAAATTATTGGCTATTTTCCCACCAAAATTGCACTCAAATGCATCCGAAGGGAAAACTTTTGTAAATATTGCACAACCTTCTTGGGCTATGGGAAGGCACTACAAAATCGAAAATAAAATTCTTCGTTCTGTAAGTTTTCTCATGAACTCAAAGCAACCGCCATACTTCAAGTCCATTTTTACCTCTAAAAGAACTGCAACGTGTTAAAATTCACTTGAGAGTTGTGAATTTTATGTTTTCAACTGAATGGTCGCAAATTCGCAACTCCCAAGTCATTGTTTTAAGGGATGCCAACCTTTCAGAGGTGCAAAATGGACTGGAAGCAATTAGGATTACTTTGAGTTGATGAAGAAGCTAACAAGACAAGGTAGTTTTGTTCTCAATTTTTAGTACGTTCGTCTTCGCCTATAGAACGTTGTGTGGTTTCTAGAAATCTAAGTTTGCCTTTCGGGAGACTTGCATGCAATTTTGGTGGCAAAATATGCAATAGCGTTTCTGCTGTACTTCTCCAAACATTAGTTTTTTTTTATTTATTTTTTTTTGGGCCAAGTGCTTTGCCCACGCAAGTGACTTTTTCTCATGCAGAGACATCTTGTCTGGTAATTTGTTTGGGCTCAGGAGCGTACCGGGTGAGTCAAGAAAGTATCTGCGTTTGACAAACTGTACCGGCCGCAGTGGCGGCTGGCAGGCAAAAAAAGACGGTACTAGAAAAACAAAAATTTGTGAGCGAAGCGAACAAATTTTTGTCTCAGAACAGCTGGGGGTATGGGGGGCGCTGTAAGCCCCCCATTGGGGTCCAGGGGCGAAGCCCTGGTAAAATTCGTGTTTTTATGCTAATATCGTCATGAATTGTCTCTAAATTGCAAGCTAAATACTTTACCGAATAGCTTTTTTAGAAAGTTGAGTATGGGGATTTCGAAGTCAAAATATCGTAGATAAAGCATAACAATTCAAATATGAAAATTGACAAATCGACANAGTAGACTATTATAGTGGAGGCCTCAATAACTCAAACTTTCAAAGGAGACAGTATCAAGTTGGTCAAGATATTCAGCAGTTTGCATTAAGTTTGAGTTATCCACGTTCGGCTATATGTTGGTATCAGTGGCGGCTGGCAGGCAAAAAAAGAAGGTACTAGAAAAACAAAAATTTGTGAGCGAAGCGAACAAATTTTTGTCTCAGAACAGCTGGGGGTATGGGGGGCGCTGTAAGCCCCCCATTGGGGTCCAGGGGCGAAGCCCTGGGAAAATTCGTGTTTTTATGCAAATATCGTCATGAATTGTCTCTAAATTGCAAGCTAAATACTTTACCGAATAGCTTTTTTAGAAAGTTGAGTATGGAGATTTCGAAGTCAAAATATGGTAGATAAAGCATAACAATTCAAATATGAAAATTGACAAATCGACAGATTCCACAGGTTGTCTCCAGTCGACTGAAAACCACTTTCTCGAGCAAACGATGTTGCTTTCATCTAGAAAAAATGAAAATAGGAAATTATGAAAGATCCCTAAATCCTATTCCAAAAAAATATAAGTATTATAAATTTTAAGTACGATCCGACCTACAATAGGAGACACTACATAATCTGTTTGATAATTTGTAGAAAGCTCTCGTTTTCAATAAATCTATTTTTCGAGCCCCCTGCTACAGCCGGCCCCCCAATCCCTTGAATAATGTTAGTCTCCCTTGAAAGTACGAGTTATCGAGTTTCTTACCAATTGGTTTCTTATAAGAACTTTGGATCATAACCAGAAGGACTGGTAGCACTGCGATGGAAATACAACGAGTCATGTCGATCGCTGGCTACGGTCTGTTAAGAGAGGCACGTCAGCAATACATTTGGAAAGTTAATCACTTGCGGCACCCAGCCCACCACTGTCTAGCCGCTGTTCATGGGAGTACTAGAAATGAGATTCTAGTAACGCGGGTTTCTCGTTCCTCTTGTGGTGCGCAAAGCAAACAAAAATCGCATTTATCATCTATTATCTAACAATATGACATCATATAGCATGCTTTGAATGATTCTATTTGCATTAGGAATGTATCGGAGTAGGGAAACAGCTATCAACTGTTGCATTTCCTCCGAATAATAAAGCTTGTATAAAATGAAAAAATAGATCCTTACCTTGGATAGATCCCCCATAACCAAACAAGGCCAACAAAAGTGAGTGTTCTTTTCTGCATCGCCACACATCCATAAAAAATTATTGTAAGCAGTCTCACTATCTCGGTTCTTGATGACAATTTTTGGGCAAGGTCTGCCATCCTTCTTCAAACTGAGACGTTGCTCGTGGGTCAAACGACCCTGTGCTGACGAGAGGGCAAAAATACGCGAAACTCCAGAAAGGTATCCAATCCCTGCAATTCGGTTCATTTTCAGCAAAATCAGATACTATTCACGTTGCTTGAAAAACTAGCATTCTGAATGAAAATGTTTGTTAATAAACCATATATACTAAATGCATCCAACCCACGTTACTGTGGCTAGACAAGAGGAATACATCATAGTTACCAAATAAGGAAATTATTGTAAGGGGTGTAAAAATTAGTCACTAAAAGCTAACCCCACTGCATGCCCAGAAATAGAAAACAGACGTAAAGTTTTGTAACGTACTTTCGAATGCCTCAGTTACCGTTCAATAAAGTAGCAGATTGTTTGACGTCATTTGAGACTGCTGAAAGACTGCGGGGTCGATTTCGTAATCTTGAATGGATGCGTTATTTTGGCGGCCATGCAGCATTACTAGAAAGAGGAATCTAGTACTGCGAGCGAATTTACTATTGTTGGATTAAGGAAACACAAAGAGTCTTGCGTCATGACGAGACACATATCACAATGGAACTGCTTTTTGCAGTACTGGATGAATGAGGTCTAGTACCGTGGTGAACATAAAGGACTTTTCAGTACGCATCAGTCAACAAGAATTAAGATATCATAGGGAGGGTCAGATATTGGCTCTAGTAGTGCTCTGCCGCTCTTCCTTTGATTTGTTTTCATGATTGATTCAATATAGTTTGGATCATTGAAATATAACAAAATAAAACCATTAAAANCCACTGGTACCGGGTGTCCCACAAAAAGTACTCCTGTTTAAAAATTCACCAAAACTCAATTAACAAACCTGTGGTCGCCTCCCCCCCCCCAATGTTGGAGAAAACAATGATCTCTTGTTTGAAAACAATTGGAGCGAGCAATGCATTTTATCCGAAACAATAGCTTCGCACCATATTTTTCCAGTGTCCGCCACTGAGTGCCACATAGGAAGGGAAAGGTATAACGAGCGAGATTATAAGACAAACTACATTCTTTGTTGTTACTTGGAGTTTCACTCAATACAGGAATCATCAGACAACTTGACGCTCAATTCTCAGTACTCAAGTATAAAAAGTTGTTAGCGTTAATTTTAAAATATTTTTAACAAAAAAAACAAAATGTTGGAGAAGATAATGCGTTGTACGAAGTAATCTTTACAGTATTTTGATATTTGATCCATGATTTCAAGTTTCACATTTGTACTCATTTGCCAGGAACATCTCCTAACTTGTCCTTGTACCGGGTGACCCATAAAATACCTCACGAGGTAGAATTCGCATGGCTTCGCAGAACCAAACTTCGTCAGCAAAACGTTTATATCAACATTAAGTTGAAATGTCCAGCTATCACTTGAGATGTTGCTTGATAAATTTAAGCTATGACTAGTCACCGAAATGTTATTCAAACATTTCCAACATATCTCCAAGATAAACCGTGACAAAACGTGGAAGGGAATAAGATGGCGATTATTTCATTCTGAATGACAATTGTAGGCTTTAAAATTGTCTTTACAAATCTTTTTTAGAGGGTAGTTGTAGCTTAATATGATCATTCAGGATCTCAAATGATGGCCAAGCCTCTGAACTAAACGGTGCTACAAAGCATGTGTCGGTAACTGTTCATTTGAGGAAGCTATGTGCGACTTAGCTGGTGCAGTTTTCTGTTTTGGGTCACCCAGTACAGGCATAGCCTCCAAATATTTAAATAAAATAGCACGGATGCATCAAAAACATAGTAGGGTTAATGCATCTTTCGTTTGATTTTATGGCTTCGAACTATGATTTATGACAGCGGTTTTATTTTTATTGAAAGAACTCGTGAGAAGTTTTGAAAAAAATTAAAATAATCGTTGATCCTAAATTAGAATATGAAAAACTGTACAATCTTCAAGAAAACCATAGTTTATGAAGGTCTATAATGTGGCAGTGAGCAGAAATCTGTAGCTTTTCTGGTTTTCGGTTTAGCAATTTGAAGACGTCACATTCTCAAAACTGGCCCGAGCAAAGAAGACGCTCTAATTCTGAAAATAATCAAGATATCAGAAATGCTACATATAGGATTATAGCAAAGTACTTGAAATTCCTTTAAAGCCATTCAATCATACAGAAGATGCATTAACTATCCTTGAAATGTTTTTTTAAAGATGCCAAAGATTTGGAGGCTATGCGCCCAGTACACTCTTGGGGCCTGTTCGCAGGCTAATCTTTGACAAAAATGGTTGTTAAATCTTTGTTTTCCTTTTAGCCCCTTACGAAAGAGTTCCTCCTAAAGACTTTCACCAAGAACTCCAGCCCCGGATTATTACAGCGACTCGGCATACCTGCCTTACTCCAAGAAGACTCTCAAACTTAACATCGAGAGAGGACCAAATTTGTGATGCTGCGTTGGCAAACGGTTGCCGGTTTAGAGTTGGCTGGGCTTCAAAGTTACGTTTACTGCACGTTGGGGAGCCGGTAGGACATTTATCTGGACATCAGAAAACGCAGACTAAAGAAAAAGCAAGTATATTTGACACTACTGGACATCGCTTGCAATCGGAGATTTGCGCTGACTTTGCTGTTAGGATCGAAGAAATACGAATTGGAGGTGGAGCTGATGATCATTCTTATTTAGTGGTAAGTTTTATGTTATAAAATTGTTTGTCAACACGAAGCATACATTTTCAAGGTACACAGTAGAGGATTGGAAGAAACATTTGTTGGTATTCATTCAAATAGTCGGCAAGGCTGTATCAATGACAAATAATTATAAAAATGTTCACTGCATTGTTTCCTGATCTGGATTACTATAGTTGCCTTGATCTTCGGATGTTTTTCGCGGTACACAACGTCTGTTTTTCTTCTTCAAATTGATAGATCTGAATATAATATATATATCTATATATAGTGTACCGTTGAATATATATACATTGCATTGACACTATCAACAACCAATATTTTTCGATATATCCATGCGAGTCTTTGAATGTTACCATGAAACGACGAAATTAGAGTTTTATATCCATCTGTGTTTATAAGTAGACCAATCAGCATCATCCTACATTAAATTTTCATTGTGTTTTGAATACCGATCAGAATTGCGTAAAATTGGCGTCGCCACAATACCAATCTAGTTTAAGATGCTTCTTGCTGGCTTATCTCAAAATACAGCTCATTATAAAACATTTGTTTCACTGTCCTAAATTTATGATAAGCGAAATATCTAAATTCTTCTAAAAGTTACAATTCATAGATTCAATGGTAGGGTGGTCCACTACCAATCTGAGGGTTGGTGGTTTGAGTCCCCGCCCTCTCACACCCGCTACGTAGAGTGAGGAGCGTCGCCAACCCTCTGTAATTCCAGGCTAAAGGAATCACGAGGTGTGGTAATATCGAGAGGAAGGACCAGGACACTGCTTCGATAAGCTTAGCTTCTCAGGTTTAGAGTCCTGAAACTACCTTCGGATGTTTGATAAAAATATAGAAAAAGAATCCATAAGAAATGTGTCGCTAAAATCTCATCTTTTCGTCGAAAAGATGAGATTTTAGCGACACATTTCTTTCGTCATACAACGTGATTTCACGAAGTAAATTAAAAAATTTAATCAGAAAACAAGGTTCAGAGTTCTTTTATTTATAAGAAATTGTCACACAAACCTTAAATATCCCGGTGCTGTGCAGAGTTTCTTGCAAAATTTAGCTGAAGGGTTCCAGACAGTTGGGAGCTTGCAGGAAATATTCAAACAGGATGACGTGTTGCTGGGATACTCCGTTACCTGGACGGTCCCATTCGTGACATTTCGCATAACGTCATTTTGACGTCACTGCATATACTGTAAATGTACTAGCGACAGGGAAAGCATTAACTATCAACGTCAGAAGTTTATCGTGTTCTGGCAGAGAGAAGCAAGGATTATTGTCGCCTCGAAGAAAGGTCCTGTGTATGAAAAACAAGGAAACTGAAGCGTTGAAATGGTGTAGTCAAAGATAGTTTACTCAAAGTGGGTGTGGACATTAATCATTTCAATTTTTTGAAAGATGAAAGAAACTGATATCCAGTTGTTCCCTTTCATTTTACTTTTTCAGTTACTGTGTGTATAATCTTGGCAAAATTTAAAATTGTATTATCATAAGCGTACGGGACGAAAAAATTTGGGGGGGCGGCCCAACACAAAGTCTATTGTTTACGAAAATTTTTGCCCGACTTACGTCGGATTTTTGCCCGAGAAAGGCTGATTTTTGTAAATGTTTCCAACGCTGGGGGGGCTGCCGCCCCCCAGCCCCCCCGCCTCGTACGCTTATGTGTATTATGATTTATAACCTGCAAGAGTGCTGTTTCGCACCCTGTTGCATGACCAGATTTTTAGGAATTTTGAATTCTTTTCGAAAGAAGTTATTCAAGTCCAAGCTTTTCCTGCGTGCAGTCTTTCCAGCCTTGAAATTGTAGTGTGCAAAACAAATCTCATTAAACTGATTCAGTTAAACTACTCAAAACGTTTCAAGACTTCTCAAGACTGCCACTCTTTGAAAAGTTTTCATGTGGTACAAACTTGATAATCGCATTGTATAACGGAGCCATTCCCTAAAAATTTTCATGTGACACTGATCACAGCAAATCGGCAGATAGGATCGGAAACAGAAGGAACGAAAATAAATATACTGCATTGATTTCAATTTCCAGAAGTTTTTTATTCTTGTTTTTATTTCGGAATTTACACTCCTATACTCTTTGGGGTGTTGGTTTTCTAATTTAGTAATTCAAAGCCGCCTTTCTCCTCCGCTATCCCTAGCCTTCGTCACAGACCATAACCGGGGGGGGGGTGTCAAAGGAAATCATGGGATAACGTAGCCTGCCCCACAGATTATAACAGAAGAGTGTTATGGTCTGCGTGTTGGGCTCACTTTTGTTGTGCCAGTTTCACAAAGTTTCTGTGAAATGTGCTAGCAACCCTCCAAAATTAGCAGTAAGCTCAAACTGAAAACAGTCTGGATCGCAATGTAGCTACATCATCATCATCATTAATTTATTTATGCAGTAGGCGAGAATTAATTATAGCTAAATTTACAGCTAATTTAAGCCTACAGTGAAAGAGTAGCGATCATTTTCTGTTTTTTTTTGCCAGTGGTGATGCAGGATTGCAATTGAACTTGACAAAAATCTGTGAAAACTGGGACAACAAAAGTGAGTCAAATAGACAGACCATAACCCCCCTCTGTTATTGATTTGCTGAATGTAAGCATCCCCAAAGAGACACATATTAAGCGTATAATCTGCTAAATTTTCTTTATTCGACCATTTCTGTCCTGTAATGAAATGCCAACTTTTTCCAAATTGTTAGCGCGCGGTGGGTGGTTCTTTCTCTGGGAGCCCTGTATCAGTGCTGTTAGTCTTGACAACTGTGCTATCCTGGAGGTAACATGTTTACCAGGGATTACAGGGAGCTTAACGACCGAGGAGCTCATTAATTCAGGACAATGTGTTGAGCCAGTTTTAGCGTGCACTGATTGTTTTCCTTATTAATCTTATATTTTAATGACGTCATAGCGTAAACTAATCACGAACGAGCCTGTTTGTTATTGCGATGGCCTGATAGGATTTAATTTGCGTGATTTTGTGACTATCCTTGCTGGGTAATCGCACAAAACGTGAACTGCTAATTGAGGATATATGTGACGACTTAACTTGTTTTTGTGTTGGCGCCCTTTCTATGTGATGTAGCCGCAGTCTTCGAAGAAAGAACTTTGTAAACAGGGAGAGTTCGTTTTCTCACTCGTACTCTGGTGTTGTGGCCCAGTTGTGTAATCCTCTGACTTTGCAGCCAGAACAGTTAGGCGGACAGGGTTCGAGTCCACTTAGAGTCCCCACCACTTGGGCGCCTTGACGAGGGGTCACTGACTCGATTAGTCCTTCTCTACTTCTGCGATCCCAGTGCTTGGCGCTAAAAAACGCAACTTCACCTTCACCTTTACTCTTGAAATGATTCTCATTGGTCCATGCCTGTTGTACGCGGCCCTGATTGGTGTTCAAAACATAATACCAATCTTGTGTCGTCTCGGATGTTTCTGATTGGCTTATTTCAAAATACAGCTGGGTATAACATTCTCGTCTCATCTTTCGCATGTTATCTGATGCTCTGCCTTTTGCAATGATTATATTTTTGAAAACATGCCTAGAAAGCTAGAAAATGGAGCACTCCTAAATGATATTTTAAGAAATTAGTTTCTTCAAATTCTATCTTTGTGTTTTGGTTTGCCTGCTTTTTTTCTTGGACGCTCGTGCTTGCTCTTTTGTGCAGGTGTTTGGGATGGGTGGTGGTCGAGTGAAAACACAACTATAGTCCAGGATCGTTTCAAAGATTTAGCAGACTCTGCTAGATGAAGAAATAAGGTTTCCAATCTTCTCTTGGGAAATGCCTACCTAATAGTACTTAGATTGCCATTACTTCTTAAAAATTGTTCTTATGAATCAACTGTCGTTTCTAAATGTCATCAGAATATCAATTTTTACCACTTTTGTAGTTTTTAGCTTATACCTCATTTTTCTTTTCGATTACTCTTTTTGTTTGCAAATTTTAAATGGACAGAATGGACTTTGAATGGATTCTGGATTTAATTACTTTAGTTTAGATTTTTTATGATATTTTATCAATTTACTTTGTAATTAGCGAGATTGATTTTGCATAAAAGAGAGAAAAAAAACTTATGCTCTGATGAGCTTTCAGTATGTTGAAAGTTGGTTTCGGTTTTCAAATCAATCATCGTGAAATTCCTCGCGAAAGTTCTCCAAAGTTGAAGCAGGAATCTGCGATTTTGCCTCCACGTATTTTTTATGAGAAACTGAGAATATCACCCATTACTGAAAGAGTTTCAAAATTCTCATTAGTTGAGTAGCTAAGAACTTGATTCACTACTGAATGTCTCCAGAGATTTTCAACTCCGAGTACTAAATGTTCCTTAACTGTTTGTTAGATGGCTGTATTTGCTACAATAATTAAAAAGAAGTTTCTTAGATGTACCGGGTGTCCCAAAATGATGGATCAGTGCAGTTTTTGCCAAATTTTAGAATCATGAATTATGGACTGATTTAAAAAAACTACAAATTAGTTTGTAACAGAAATGCTAACTTAGATGTAGAAATGGGTAGACATTTATTTTATTCAGCTCGGCTATACCGTTCTGCAGTTATTTTGCTTTCGGGCTGTTTCTGGAAATTTTTAAAAGAGGACATTGTGCCCAAGTTTCCGTTAAAACAACAGCGAGCATGGTCATCCTCTAATGTACCAAACAAATGACAAGTATGAGTCTCTGACATGCAAAAGTACATGGGATGCATTTTGAAGTTCCTCAGAAGGTAAAATAATTCAATTGTCATTACTCTAATCTCAGAAATTTGATCGTAGTTTCTAATTTTGCAAGACTTATCAATAACAATCTACAGGTTATTATTATTATTATTATTATTATTATTATTATTATTATTATTATTATTATTATTATTATTATTATTATTATTATTATTATTATTATTATTATTATTATTAATATTAATATTAATATTAATATTAATTAGTTCATTCAAAGTTGGCTAAAAAATTATAGCTATAATTGCTAATTAAGATAAATGTTGTAGAACGCTGGAACGGTATGACCGATTTTTATTGAAGTGTACACTTCTTCATGTAAGTTGGCTTTTTACTACAACACGATGGTCATTCAATGAAATCAGTGCATAAGTGAGCAAAGGCATCAAATCCTTAAAAAGCATTGCACGATTGGTTAATGCATCTTTCGTTTGATTTAATTGCTTGAAAGAAACGTCACGTACTTCCTTATAAGTTTTCATTGGCAATCTGTGATATCTTGATTATTTTCAGAATTACAGCGTCTTCTATGTTCCAAACAGTTTTCTTGTTGTGACGTCATCAAATTGCTAAATCATGAACCAGAAAAGCTACGGATTTCTGCTTACCGCCATAAACTTTGGGTTCCTTGATAATTGTACCGTTTTTCCCCTATTAACTTAGGATTTACAACGATTTTAATTGTTTTCAAAGATTATCGTGAATTCTTTCAATAAAAAGAAAAATGCAACAATTCTGAAAATAATCTTATAACGAAGTACTTGATTTCCCTTTCAAGCCATTAAATCAAACGAAAGATGCATTAACCAATCGTGCAATGCTTTTTAAAGATTTGATGCTTATGCTGCATAAGTGATGATTGTGCGTTTCGGCAAAAGACGATGCATCATTTTGGAACACCCGGTATAGTGTCGAGTGCTCAAGTCTCCTAATGTTCTGGTTCGGTTTCTTACAAAGAACAAATACATATATCGCCAGTAATATTGCCTTGTATCGATTTTCCTGTTTGTTTACTGTGATAATCTAAGCTTAAGGCTAATTGATTAACTTAAGTGCTCTAGATTTACAGAAGTCAAATGTCAAATATCTTTGAAGAGAACTATTTTTATAGGTCACGATCAATTAAACTTTGACCCTTTCACCTTAGGACAGAGCCAGTGGCTTTTGACACCTGATCACTTGCTAAGTTGAGGTCAAAAGTTGATTTTTTTTAAACATGCGATTATATGTATATGAAATGAATGAAGTATTGTACAAGTATCGAAATATTTCCATATCTCTATTACGGGATGAGTAAAAACAGATGTTCAGACGTTTGTGAGCCTGTGGGATTCAACTATAGTAAAGACCGCAAATAAGAGACTGATGTTTCAAGAACATCCACGATGAAAGTTGAAATATTTTGCCCTTTAAACAAGAACCTTATCAGGCTAATGTTAAGTGTAGGTTCTTGTTTTAAACTGAATTAAAATCTTTGAGTTGATTTAGCCTGCAATGAATGAAAGAGCAAATGACAGTACCCACAAATCTAAATTAAACTAGACATAATTAAAACTTTTGAACCGAACGAACGTTTAGCGAAACACATAAAATTTCATTAGAAGTTTGAGCCATGTTTGGTTCTAAAGCTTAAGAGAAGCTGTTTCATAACACCCTGATTCTCATTTTATACCTATTATATAAGAACCTAAGTCACGCTGATTTCGAAAGTTAAATGTCCTCTTTCCTGGGTTTTACTGTATTCATCATTCATCAGATAATTTCAAACTGATGTTCATTGTGCAGCTAGCATGTTAACTTAGTTAAAGAATTTGGTTTGGTCGCAGGTAAATGTGTCATTTCAGAATCTCTCAAATGAGGCCTAAAATCCTTGCTTAAACTTTTGATTTGCATTACCATTTTGCTGTGTAAATGAAGAGCCTGTAACATAATTTTAAACACTTGGATTTGTCTTCTATGAAGCTGGAGCTGATTTTTTTGCAATTTTATCGAGGGTTTTAGGTCTATGTCTCGAGATCGATGCCTCTGCTTTTTAGCAACTAAATTTTTGTATCAAAGTTTGCTTTGCAATGAACATGACTTTGTGGAAATCTAATGCATGGTTTGGCTAGAGTGCAGTTTAGCGGGCGGCATTCGAATCTTAGGTTGTTGTATGCCATACCCCGCAAGGGTTAGGGTTAGTTTCAAAAAGGGGTCTTTGGGGGAAATTTAGAGTTAGTTAGGGAATAAGTTAGGGTTACGGTATAAGTTGGTGTTAGTTAGGGTAAGGGGTTTGTTCAGTCCAATATTTGCCAGAGGAATATGACATGTAACATCACCCGATAAATTGCACTTGTCCCCATAGTTGAAAAAATAACCGCCCGCAAAACTGCTGGCCTGTGTTAGAAACAGCAGTAAGATTTTTTCATCCAAGCACCCACAATTTACCAATGTTTTTAGTATCGCTGCCAGTGCTGTAATATACATATTTTTATAAGAAACTTTTTGTATGTAAAGGACTCTCAAATGAACAAAGAGCTTAGAAGGTATGAGTGCTGGAAAGTATGAGTGCTTTAGTAGCTTAGAAGGTATGAGTGCTTTAGTAGTATAGTACAGTAATATTGTAAGTAGTGTAATTAGTAATATGTCATTGTAACCTTTTCATTGGAATATATAAAAAAATAAAGAATAAAAAGTGCTGTAAAGCGATTTTTGGAGAGTCTAATTTAATTCAGGAAATTCATATTTCCCCTTGTTAGAACTTATCACAAACTTTTAGTACTGCGTCGAGTCGAGTTTGTAGTTTCTTGTAAAAGAATACTAATATCTCATCGTACGAGAGCCAATTGAATTCATTTAATGGCTACTAGATTTCAGTTAGAGAAGAGAACCCAGTGAAGAGCAGCCTCACGCTGAATGCAAACTTAAAGTATTGTCCTTGACGTTGCCAAAGAAAGGAAGCAGAGCAGATGTCAGCCTTTCTTGGGCAGCAGCAATAAGAATACAGTTAACGTTCTCCCTTTGTATTTCATGGCACGTATTTGCTTCCTTCCAGGACTGCCTCAAGAACAATTTAAAGCACAGTAAGATTGACACGGAGTCAGCCGATGCTCCACTGATTGAACCAGTAGACGGAATAGATGCACTCCATAGCTTCGCTGAAATGACCCGAGAATACAAAGATCAATTAGGTAATACTGTTGCCTATACTTTTCGCTTGAAGCGCTTTAGCATGTGTTATCCCTTTGGAAGGTTGAACATGTCATCCCTAGGAGCATAACAAAATTATTCTGGGAGATTTCACTCTCCCAAAAAGAGAACACGTGCTAACAGTTGTAATTGTCATTACTGTAAGGCAGGAAAGCCGACGAAATTTGAACAACCTTTTTCAGCAGTTTCTGAACGTCGTTTGAAGGAGCCTTAGCAGAAAATTCCTCACAATTTCAGAACGGAATGGCCAATTTAAAGCCAAGTAAATTTTTAAATCTTGTTGAACATGTCCGCTACTAAACAGGGTATTTGCCAACATTATTGTTTTAATATCTTGGGAACAGTACCCGAGGGGGGGGGGGGGGGTACTTGACTTTAATTAGTACGGGGGTGCGCACCCCAAGAAATAATTGTTTGACCCGGCTTTAGAATTTTCCCCCCAAATGATACCCGGCTTTAAAAAAAGGGGCGNTTATTCATCTTTATAATATTTCATATTTCAATTTATTAAGGAGGGTGAGCCTACAGCCTAGTGGCTGATTTTCATGGGGCCATCCTGAATTTCCCTGTTTCATTTGGTCCGGTATATCGTTAGACTGATAGCTGATTGCCTTGTTCCCCTGCCGCGAACCGAACCTTGCTCAACATGGAGACAAAATAGAAAAGTTTAAAAGCTGGGCATATTTTATGCATTAATCAATCGAATCACGATTTCAAGTCTGTCGATGTCAACCTCAGGTTGCCCTTATTAAAATCGGCAGTGGGGCAGAAATGCTTCTCGTACCGAGGCGCCAAACTTTGGAACAGTCTTGGCACTAAAGTCAGAAATTCCTCTACCTTGAGAGCATTCAAAAAGGAGCTGCAAAAATAGAACACCTAAAATTGTTTTAGTTTTTTCTTTTGTTTATTTTATGACTATTTGTAATTTAGTTTAGTTATATATAACATATCTTGTATTTATTGTAAATTAGTATAAGTTTTAGCATGGCCCCCTGTAAATCAGTTTTCTAACTGAGGGGCTACCATGGATAAAAAAGATAAAATCAAATCAAATCAAGTATCCCTTTCCTGTAGAAATAAGACAGCGAAAGTCTTTGAAAATGATTTTATCCTTGATACAATTTAACGTACAAAAATTCTAAAGATCATCAGAATAATCGTATTTTGATGCTTCTTGAAATTTTGTAGTTTGTTTGTCACTAATAGGTAGAGTTATTGCTTTCCACCTTAGTTATAGATGTCTCGCTTTCAATTCTAGATCCGGAAAGCCTAACTGCTTACCAAACTCGGATGCACAGGAGAGCTGCAGTTTCAAAATGGTTGTCTGGAGTCTTGGAGCATCCAATAAAGAAAGAAGTGGATGGAGCAAAGGTAAGCAACCTCTCTAATTAGATATAACAAGGCGTTAGTTTACACTCAGAATACTGTCAACTCTCTCTACAGCGGACACCTTCAGGATCAACTGACTCTGTCGGCTTTGACGAGGTGTCCGCTGTACAAAGAGAATTTTAATTTAGATCTGAGGAGTCCGCTAAGAGAGCTTACTGTATTCTAAATTATTTGCCACCACCTAAATATCACTCAATACCTAATAAACAGGTATTGCATGGTATAGATCATGCAATACCTATTTATTAGGTATTGCGTGGTATTTATGTGATGGCAAATAATTTAGAATACAGTAAGTTCTCTAAGCGGACTCCTCAGATCTTAATTACGGCAGGATTTTGTGAACTTGCAACTTTTATTTCGAAATTATATGGTGTTCTACAAAATTGTCTTCCCTTCGACTTCCCTCTTCGTGTTTTGCAGGAATGTTTAGAGGCAGTTTTTCTTCATTGAACATTGATGTCATTTGTCCTTTTCAAAATATTTTCATCAAATTTCAACGTTGACTTGCTAACGTGTGCTCACTTCCTTACCAGCATTAAATTCTGCCTGTAGAAAAGTGTACATGTGTTCACTCAACTCATTGACCATTCTCAGTTTATGGTCCATTAAGCCTCCATTTAGCATGGGAAAATGTGCTACTGTCTTTCGTTTCTCATTCAAACATAGATAAAGCAAGTTCTGTATTACACAATGCTTATTTGTGCTCTGAAAGACAGCTCAAAAGGGAGACTACAAAAGCTGTATCCACTGGGACCCACCTGCCTTGAAACAAGAAGAAAAAATTAGCAGACCTCATTAATGTGTGCGAGCGCACGAGCGCCGCTCGCAGGCACAAAATATCATTTCACATTTATTGCTGGCATCTTTAATGTACTCAGAGTGATTTGATTGCAGGCACATTTTTCCCAGTCATTTGCTCGCAGGCACAGAATACTTTTAATGAGGCCTGAAAATTAGTGCTGTGGTGTAAATGAACTAAGTTTCCAGGTCGGTCAGTGAGTTGAGTGGATATACCTTACTCGCATCGTGTAAACATAGCCTGAGTCTTGAGTTTTTTCATGAAGTGATTGGAAATTAATCTTGCAGGACTCTGGTGGTCATCTCGACGCCATCTTCAGTCTGTTGTGTGGTCGTCAGATCAGGGAAGCTTGCAAATTGGCTTGTCAGAATAGGGATTATCGCCTTACTCTACTGTTATCGCAAGCATCAGGGGATGTACAAATAAAACATATGCTTCGAGAACAACTAAATGAATGGAAGGATCAAGGGGTATGTACTTGGAAAGCAGCTAATTAATGGAGTTAGGAGGGTAACTCGTCAGAGTTAGGAAAACATTACGGTTACACAGTCAATGTCCGTGGTGAAGGTTTATAAAAACAAGGCAAAACTTATTCCACGCCCTAAACACACCCGTGTTCTATTCAATTCGACTTTTTTCGTAAAATACAAGCTACTACAAATTGATAAATCTGCTAAGATACTTGTATTCTACACGACCCAAGAAAATCAGAGCTTATCTAGCTTGGGTCGTTAAAGTGAAATTTTAAAAGGACCTCAATTTAGTGCTGCGATAATGCCAAAAAATTCGGAAGTCCGTAAAAGACTCTTCTGGTGTGAACACAAATATTTTTAAAAACAGAGGAAAATAGATGCGTTTTTGAAAGTATCCGGATACGTGTGAACGGGGCCTCAGAAACAAATGATAGAGTCACTGACTTTTGATGAATCATAAAACAAACGAATACGGAAAGTGGACTCAGACTTTCGGACCCCACTATTCTGAGCTGAAAAGATTTACCTGCTCTTTCGCCAACAAATTTGATTTTTAATTTATCTTAGGCTGACAAATTCATGAATGTCAAGCGATTAATGATTTACCAGCTGTTATCTGGGCTGATGGTTTGGTTATATTCTCATGGAGATATCAACGTTTGTGAAAACCTCGAGTGGAAAAGATCATTAGCGTTGCACCTCTGGTAAGTTCGATGAATTTATCTAGGTAAAAATTTAATCATACCGAATGCAACTTTAAAAAGATAATGCATGGGTTGAGTCAGAAAAGTTGCACGCTTTGATGCTTGTAACAGCTGATCTAATTGTCCGATCTCAAATCTATTACTGTAATCTATCGGCGAAGCATACCTTATTTAGTAACAGCATGTTCAGCCAACTCATGGCAAATTCTGAAAATTTGTTCATTGGCCACAGGGACAATCATTTCCTTCTGTTTCATGTCGGAGGGGTCCCTGTGGACACTGTTCTTGTAGCCCCTCCCCCCTTTTTAGCTGTCTTTGTCACAAAAGAGCATTGTGTAATACAGAACTTCCCTAACAACTTCTTTTATCTACTTTTGAATGAGAATGGCAAAGGTAGAAAACATGTACTTTCTGGGACCAATAATATTTGGCCAGTTTGGGTAGTTTGTCGTCTGACTACATCCTGAGTTATAAACAGTGTCTATAAAATTCCTTAGTCTGGAAACTAAATTGGTTGAATAACATCCATCAAAGATTTAGTTTGAAACGCAAAGATAAAACTTCGGACTTTGAGTTAACATCATATCGTCATTTCTCCCCTTTTCTCTCTTCTATTTTGTCCCTTTTCTTTTCTTATTTTCATTCCTCTTTGTTTTCTTGCTGAAGACCTGAAAAAAATGTGGTGCCATTGGTGCCATGTTCCGCTATTTGTTCCACCTCTGGGGAAAGGGCATACAGTAGCACGCTAAATGATGGTTAATCAGATCGTGAACTGAAAACTGTCCATGAGATGAGGAACAGACTGTATCTGTCTTCGGGTGTCTTGAAAGCTATCGTATTATGATAATAGCTTCAAGGGTTCGTACGGCCTCAGTGAAAGGCTAGTCAATATTTTACTTCCTAGACAGTCTTTAAAAATGTTTTATGCCATGAGAGATGGTGGATAGATAGCTGTGAGTGAGTTCAAGGCTCCACTGTCCAAGTCTGTAACTTTCATATTATAATATCATGTTAAACATTATTGTCATAAAACAATCCATTTTCTTTACCAGGTATTATTGTCAGACAACATCATCGGTTGCAAAAGCGTTACAGGAGTATAAAAGTTCATACAAAGTATGCATATTTCAACATTTATGTTATAGGTTATTACCAACTTTAGATAAGTGTTTGCTAGAAGGTGCTTTAAACAAGTAGAGACTTCCTTCACTCGTTCAATTTGTCGTTCTTCTAAGAGGAAGGGTTACGATAAAGTCTTGCTTGCTCGATTTATCTATATTTGCAAAAACTCATTAAGCCAATCAACTTGTGAAGAGTTAAAGGGTGCCTGAAGCTTGTTTACACTAGAGTGAAATGCGTTGGAAATGCATTAAAAATACGACAGAAAACAGCGTTGAGATTATGTCTGCCTCATTTGGAGATTTTGTTGGTGCTTTTGACGATGTCCTAACGCATTTGGATGGAATCAAAAAGTGTTGATTCTATTTTCGAAACGATAGCTCTCTAAACTAACATGTTTTTAAAATGAGTTCATAAAGTGCGCCATCCCAATTCCAACACGTTTTTACTCCAATGAGAACCAAGCTTAAGGGCTTATTATGCATCTGTACAGTAGGCCGGAAAGATGTTTTACAGTTTGATGTGACGACACGAAGCATGTTCGAATATTTTGTTATCAAAGCAGATAAAACCAGGTGTTGTGGCGCAGTGGTGTAATCCTCTGACTTTGCAACCAGAACAGTCAAGGTGGACAGAGTTTGAGCCCAGTACGAGCCCTGCCACTTGAGCGTCATGACAAGGGGTCACGGACTCGATAAGGTCTTCGCTACTTCTGCGATCCCAGCGCTTGGCGCTTAAAACTGCAACTTCACCTTCACCTTCACAAAGGTTTTGAGACATACCGTAAAACGTAAACTTATTTTACAGAATTGACAATCGAGTTCACAACTCACTTTTTATGCAATTTTATCCCTTGAGTATTTAGAAATTAACCATCAGAACTGTGTGCATAAATGGTTTGTGCAAGGTTAAAGCTTCCATTTGCAAAGAGCAAAATAATCTATAAATATCACATTCAAATTGAAGTTGCACACGCGCCGTGAACAATGGATAGCCAAAGAAACAATGCTGTGTCTGAGTGTTCTTTTGTTCTATTTATAGACAAGCCTATTTACCATTGCACATTCCCTTTAAAGAAATGTAAATCTATAATAAACCTTCTTGATTGATGATAACGCAGTCGGTGGAGAGGAAGCTTAATTTAGGATTGTAGCTTGCAATGGAGGGCTAAGTAGGGACTGTTGCTTCAACGAGAGGGGCCAAGAGAGCTTGTACGGCGTCCCAACAGCGGTCCAACTCCTTCCCTTTCATTGCTAACGTTATTTTATTTTCAAGGGCACAGACTCATATTCAGCATATGCAGCTCCACCTAAACCATGTTACGCAAAAAACACTCGACGAATGGACGATGATTGTGATGATGACTCTTCCTCGCAACCAAAAGACATTTGTTATCACTTATTAAGGTTATTTAGCAAGCGATCACATCGGCTGGAAAAACTTCTCTGCCCCAATACACATACATCAGATCCACTGGACTATCAGCTTTGGTATGTTTCTTGTTTAGTTTGTTGTCCTTGTTTTCGCAGCTCAAATTTTCTTTACAATTTTTGGAACTCGTAGTCACGTTTCCTACTATTGGCCATGAATTGAGCTGCATATCGTAATACAATTATATGATGACTGATCATGGTGAAAACAAGTCTCTACGCTACGTCTTCCTTTGCAGGAGTCAAAAGTAACTGACTTACAAAATTATCCAATCTTATTCGCAGTAAAGGGACTCAGGGTTCTTTCCAGTGAAGTGCATACAATTTCCCAACCCCTTAAGGGCACTATAAAAACAAGGCTACGCGAATTAAATGATGTTTGATATCAACTGATGTTTGTACTTGGGAACAAAAGCCACAGTACCACAGGAACCCTTGAACGTGGCTGCATGAAGTGAAAATTTTTATCAACTTTTACAAAACCCAGGTTTAATTGAGGCCTTGCCAAACGCGTCAAACATGTTGATCAATCACTGAAATGGGCGAAGGAAGCAATGGTGATTTCTCAGAGTATCTCAAAGCGCAAGTAGGAGAATGCTTGCTGCTATAAGAGTACTTTCAGAATTTAAACATATACAACAGTGAATTCAGTACTGATTCAAATTTCTAATTGATACTGTCATTTACCAGCTTGCGGGTATAAAACCATATTAATACATAAGATGTTTGTTTGTTTGTTTTTGTTTTTTATATTCATCTAAAATGTTACAATACATGATACAACTACTATACTTTCTAATTACTATACAACTATACAACACTACAGAGACGATACCAAAGGGAGCAAAAGACAATGACAACCCCATGGCCATTACATAAAGCATGCAACTGAAGTTGCAACTAAATGATACAACTACGAAAAACTACACATAAACGATTAAATACTGATAAATACTGGAGCCTGTTTTACATTGGAGGTCAGGCCAGCATAGACAACAATGCTGAGCAACAGAAACCCCGAAGAGAGAACAATGACCACAACAATCGCTGCCGCCACTGCTCCACCCCCCAGAGTCCCCACCGCTCAAGACTTTGTGTGCCCATGCTGTGCCTAATGGTTCACTATATTGTGGATTTGAATCGCTGAAATTATGTGTAGATGAATTTTCATGATGTCAGCATAGAAATGCGGTGCATTGATTGCTATTCTGAAGTCAAAAGTTGTGCGCCATATAATGCATGAAATATGCTTTTATCTTTTAGCTGGGAACTACAACAAGTTCTTGAGTCACTGGGTTACACACATTTGGCTGAATCTTATCATTGTCTTATTCAATCGAGTTTTGCATCTCAATTAGAGACTTATGGACTGTGGGAATGGGCTGTTTTCATTCTTATGCATATCAAAGACCATAGAAGGTACTTCACAAATTCGTTGTTATTAGTTGCTGTAAAATTTAAACTTTAGATTTACCTCTTGGAAGCATACTTGAATCACTGTCAGTCGCCGGTCAAGTAGTGAAATATACAGCTGTTGATAAAGTGGTCCGTATCAAAGACATTATTCGACATCACATTGCTTTGATTTGGTGCTAGCTTTGCGGAAAATACACACTCCCTTTGATAATGTGTGACTGCATAAGTTGAGAAGGATCTACATTAAAACCCCGCATATCCCTTTCGCGCCCGATGAAACTGTCCTTTATTCGTTAAATGCAACTCAAATTGTTGTTTGGTATTGGGGGTATCGTATGCAAGAACAGATCATTTGAAATGAATATGTCCGGCACATAAACGTTGACATGAATCAAGGCTTAAAGGACATACAACAACAGGAATTATGACAACAATATATATCATTTATCAGTTGGTTATATGGACCCTTCGGGGATGCCAAACTTTACTTTTCTAAGCATAGCGTAAACTAAACTATGGGGGGAATTCCAGGAACGTGCAACAAAGAGGATTGTGCTATCAATAAAGAAGGTGCGTGCTCTGAGCTGCAAACACTCTATGATATCCCTCTCGCTATTTTAAATATTTCATCCAGTTCAGAAAACGTTTATTCAAAATTTTAGCCTAAAGTCGCTCTGTACAGTGACGAATCATAACTGTGGGCTTCTGCCGTGTTAGCTGAAATATTCAAAGTCAGATCGAAAAACGCCAAGATTAATTCATGATTTAGAATTGTACATATAAAAAGTGTGACTTTAACCAACGTTTGTATCTTGTACGATAGGCGTGAAGTAGCAGTGCGTGAAATGCTATCAAGGCATTGTCATTCATCTGGAACAGCTAGAAAATTCTCGGACAAAGAAGCTCTTCTTGTGAATTCAATGAAAGTTCCTGCAAAATGGATTTTCGAGGCAAAGGTATATGAATTATCAAGTTAAAATTTTCTTTACACATGGGGCGTGTTACGTGGATTGAGATTACCCGGCTGTTGAGAATACACCTGGAATTGTAGACGATTTCAAAGTCCTCAACTATTCAGCAATTATAATTGTGGTGCCGTAAATTTAGGTCGAACAAAGAACGAACTTTGCCTGAGAAAGTAAAGAAATTGAAAAAGTTTGCGTTAATTTCATATATCGTTAAAGACCCTCTGCTAACCACGAGGCTTTGCGTGCTGCGCATGAGAAAGCAGCACAACACCGGCCTAGCATCAGAGACTTTCAGATAATCTGAAAGTCCATTTGCAGTGCATTCTGGGACAGCAACGGCGTGCAAAGCCACATGGTTAGCAGAGGGTCTTTAATACTCTTTAATGTGGTAAATAGGAATGTAATCAGTTGTGCACAGACAAAATTCATGTCGTCACAAAAAGCATTTTCTTAATACTTTTCACACAGGCTCCGATTGCAAACATAAACGATTCAACTCAGAAAAGCTGTAATAAGAAAAATACCTGAAGACAAAAAATAAACATTCTTTGCTGAAGTTTAATTTAATATTTAGGCTGATTATTCCACATGGGTTGTAATCAACAAGAAAAACCAGTGTACAGTTGATATTTATATTGAAATATTTATGTTTGCTTTTCTTTTGTTGTAGTGTGAGCAGATTTCTGGCTTTATTATTATGCTTGCTAATACGAAGTTGCTTTTTTCTGTCGTAGGCACAGCATGCTCGCTATACATCAAAACCTTACGATGAGGCAGTTTATCTTCTCAACGCTGGACACTGGAATGTTGCTCATCAGACAATAATAAAAGAACTCTCATCAGATGCAATTATAGACGGTATATAGATAATTGCATTTGCCCCAATGTTTTTATTCTGTTTAGGATTAGACTTGCCCTAAGTCCATTTCCTGAAGTCCGTCTAACCGATCCCTTTCCCACAGTTCCTGGATCCGCAAATCCAACAGTTCCTTTTCGGAATGTTGGAATTGTAGATCGTGGAACTGTGGGAAAGAGATCAGTCAGATGGACTTTAGGAAATAGACTTGGGGCAAGTCTAGTTCAGGACAAAAAATAATTGCTGTAAAAAGTAATTTTGCCAGTAATAAGTTAGCTTTCAGAAATGCTGTGTGACGTTGTTTACCATAAAAGATACAAAGCATGTGACAGTAGCTTTTGATTTCTAGAAAGTATGTGTGATCTCACTCATGAAATTTTTTAGTTCACCCGGTACCCGCGGCACTACAAGCAGTTATGACGAGATAGTCACTACACTGAGATGCACTGCGGTCCATGTTGAAATGGAGAACCCTTTTTTGTTGAAATTGGATCAACGCGTGCATGCTGTGCATCTTGATAAAATGCGCTTTGATGCAATCTTTCCCTTGATCATCTATTAGCTGCAAGTTTTTTGTTCTTGCTGTAAAGTAGCTATCAATGCTATTGATTTGTGTTAGATTTTTGTGCGAAAAGCTTTAAACAGTGTTGTCCTGGTTGTATCCCTATTTTTCAGTTTCAAGTTGACATGCCTGTTCTCCTTCTTTGCAGAGGACTATCCCATTCTAAAGGAATTGTTGTTAGAGCTCTCCTTACCAGAACGAAGTTGCACTATAAAACAATGGGCACAGGGAGGACAGGTATGAGGGCATTGTAATTCGATATTTAAAGTGGTAACATGCATTTGACTGTATATGAGTGTATTCTTGTATTGCTCAAAGCTTGCAGATGTATAACTTTAGAAAGCAGTTTTTTCACGCTTGTAGTGCAACAATTACCGGGTAATAGCATCCGTCTGTCGTTAGTTGAGGTGATAATTTGAAAGAAAGATATGGAAGAAAGAGATATAGAAAATATAGAACAGCACATGATGTAAGAGAAAGAAAGGAAATGGGAAACATTGACAAATAAGAACACAGTTAAAGGACATATGTCATGCATATAAATGGTTGAAACAAAACAAAACCGCGCTTGTGAATAGATGTCAGAACGAGGCTGAATTCTCATTGCAATAAAAAACGAGAGCAAAAGTTATCTTTGTTTTGCAATTCCCAATAACGTGCGTGACACATGTCCTTTAGAACTTATAGTAAAATATATCCAACAATGCGAAGATTCATCCGATTAATGACTGGAAGCTGGGCTGCAAAGGTTGTACATTTCACGGAACGGCAGCCTATGGGAACGTAAGGACTTTGTATCTGTGGCATGGGTGGCTACCTCTAGACTTACTACAGTCGTCGTACTCTTGGCTGTTCCACCTGAACTGATACTACGACTGATCATCTCATTATAGAAACAGGCCAAAAGTCTCCTTCCAATGAAAAGTTATCAGAAATTTGGTTTCTCTTAATGCACACAAGAGAAAGTGAACTTTTTGTACCAAGACAAACTTGTCTTTGATCAAAGAATTTAAAAACTTTCTCTGCAGATGTGAAGTAGCTTCGGTAAATTTTCTTGCTGCTTCAAGAGCCCTATTTGTTTTAATTAGCCAATCACAACACCGTTTTCGTCAAAGGCTACTCTATTTGGTGAGCCAAAAGTTGATACGGCTGGCCGCCTCTGCTTACAATTCCATTTTGAGTCTAGTATACTTCTATAATAGTACATCAGTATTTACATATGCGTATACTCGGCTCTTAGGTCTTCCTGGATTATGTGCTTCTACGAGAAAAATTACTACAAATTGAAAAGGTTTGTTGATCGAAGATATGTTTTTTTGCTTGTTTTGAATGTTCCTTAGAAAAATATTTGTAGCTCTATTGAAGTGGCTGCAATAGATGCAGATTTGAAAAGAATAGAAAGCATTATAACTTAGTGCATTTGTTGCAAAAGAGATCAGATTATTTACCACTTTCTACGGGAATAGAAACAGACAAACATCTACTGCCATTCACGCCTAATATTCTCTGTGTTATCGCAATGACCCTATCAGCTGCACGACAGGGTGTCTGTATTATATTTGTCTATCATATGTACATCAGTTTATTGGACATTGCCTTTTAAGCAAAATACATGCTTCTGCTGTTCTCGTCTTTCCCATAGATGAAAACATTCACGAGCATGCAACATTGAAGTAGGATTGTTATCCTTTGCAGATCGCTTACCTTCCTTACCTTTGACTTAAAAAAAAAACGTTTTGATTACATCTAATAGTCAATTTTTTGTCCAAGTCTTTGAGCAGTAACTGCAGAAAAATGTACTGTTGTCGATACTTTTGTGAAAATCAAGATGTTGGAGCTTGCGTTTGAAGCTTTCCCTTCTTATGCCATATATTTGTGTGTCAGTCAAATGGTACAGTATATTCGGAAGTAGGAGGTCAATATGCTTGACAGATTTCTAATTTCTTCCCTACGCCAAATGGCATCTCTTCCTATCTTTTCTGTGTAGTCCAAGATCGATTTTGTCATTTCTTCCCTGCACCCTAATGTAGGGCTGTGTTAGTAGTTATATTTATCCCTTATTCGAGTGGATTGATATGAAATGCCGTACCTCCTACACTTGACCTAGTATTTACCAGTCTGCTTGTTTACAGGGAGATGTCGTTGTTACTGCATATAACCTAGAGGACTTACGAGGAGATGTGACGTCACTTATCAGCAGAATTAGCAGTATGAAAGCGGATTCTCCTAAAGAAAGGTATCAGTATTGTTTCATTACTTACACTAGCCACTTGGGTTAACAGGGTTCTCTACCAGAATAGTGCCTTTAAATTGTTGATTCGCTTGTTTTTGATGGTTTCTTCCTGCATTAGAAGGCCAGTATTTTCTCACCAAAAGCTAGGCAACAAGATGCTAGGTCGCATATTATTTTTTCATGCAGAATTTAGTTATTTATTTTTTTCCTTGCATTTCAATTCAGTGCCATTTCGGAACTGTTTCATGCAACAGATTGAGAATAAGACACGTATGTTCAAGTGAACTGTTTATTTAAAGTGACAAGTTCCTTGTTGTCTACCAGGTCAACATTTGCTGATACTGGATTGTCTCTTGTCAAGTACCTGTCTTCTTTCTAGTTTGTAAGATGTTTATTTTACACCAAACCGCGACGGGCATCATAGTGAGGGCTACATTGTTGAAGAACGAGTAAAAGTTCCATAAAGCTGCAAATCAAAAGTGATAACAATTTCCTAAGTGTCAGTTTGAACTTGACACGACCTCGATGTAACTGTAGCGCATAATTCCAGGTCAATGTTAAATCGTTATTGTTGCATTTCTTCAGCAGTTCTAAAGCATAATCACCCTAATGGCGGTCAATTAGCTTGTTGACTCCTTGACGCTGAATTTAAATTCTTCTTGTTTCATGAGAGAGTTTACAAATAGATCATAGATCCTGAGGTGCGCAGTATATCAGCTGTTTCACTTTTGGCACCAAAAATTTTAAAGTTCCGCCATCTTCATGCGACTTTAACCAACTCCAACTAAGTTATTCAACTTCGACATCTGAAAGAGCCTAAAATAAAAAATAAAGAAAAGCTCGACATACGAATCCATTGCTGCAGCTGAGGTGCAGTTAGGCCGATAAGCAATGTACTTCAGCTGAATTAGATTTGCTGATGACTAGTCGTCAGTATTAAGTTCTCATTATGAGTTATCTTTTTCAACAGGCTTGCACAAGCAGAGATGGGGAGAACTTCGTCGAATTTACTCAAAATAGTACTTAGTGAACTTGCAGAACAGGTATAACTTGCTTTGGTACTTTTCTTCCTATAGACCAGACCGACGTAACCATAGTAACGAATTTTCATGTGAAAACGAGCCAATTCAGTTCAATTTTTGTGGCGATTTGCAAGAGGTATAAACTAGGAAACTAACGTAGCTGCTTTGCGTGATGCCGAAGAAGATGCTAAACGACTGCAAGCAACCAGGTAAACACCTAGCAAGGTTATGAAGTTGTTGATCACATCTTTGGGCGTTTTTATTCACATAGCAACCCTTAGTTTTTGCTCTACTCTACACTTTCCATAATATACACGTGTGACCAATTTTAATGAAACTAATAGTCACATCTTTAAAAATCAACTTCTTTATTCAAATCAACCTTGACGAAAATTGAAACATTGTTTGCGTAACCCTGTATGTGTGTCTGGAATTTTTCAGCCCTTCACTCTGAGTGCTAATTGACATTTTGTATTTACATTTATTGTTTAGGGTCACCAAATGGAGGAAGATGAGGAGGAAGTTGCTGACAAAAAATATACTTGGTCAAAGTTTCAAGCTGCTCCATACATTGCTGCTTTACCTTTACCTCCTGAATACATACAACAAGAACTTGAGGAATTAGTGAGCAGTACTGGTGATGAGAATTGAAATTCTAATCTGTAGAATTAGATATTGATGTGAGGTGTTCTCAGCCACCTTGTGCGCAAGGGGTGTGCTTGGTCTGTTTTCGTAAAGGCCAATCTCCATTTGAGGGTTTTCGAGCACGCAGGCGCTGTGACCAGAACTTAGAGAAAAGATTAGCACGTGGTAGCGCCCAGTCTCTTGTCGCTTGAAAGTTGACTCTTCTTCAACTTCGAAGGCGGAGCGCGCGGGCGACCAGAAGCGCTCAAATAGAGATTGACCTCAAGATATGTGTAGCCAAGCACTCTGTAGGAAGAACTCTCGACTCAGTTGTAATAAAGCCCAACGTGACTGTTTTCAGTTACCCTGGGATCTACTTGATCTGGCTTTGCAAAAAGATGTATAGCCCTGTATAAAAGTGGTCATTTCTCTCCGCAAAGTTCATATACAAACATGTTCATTTCATTGAAAGGATCTCGGGCCGCCACATTATCCAGTGTACTAAAAACCTGTGCTGCATATGAACCTGTTGTGGTTCGTTTCGCCATTCCTCAATTTTATATACAAACACATGCGTCCCCGAATATATGGAACTCCTAAAATTGTTTATACCGGGTGAGTCAAAGAAGTGTATAGATGTTTTTAAAAGCATGTATATCTCAAACCATGTATCACATTCCTATAAACTGGTAAATTCTGTGGAGCTAAGATATCAACTTAGATAAGAAATTTACTTTGTCAAAGTTGGTCGTATCGTTCTCAAATTACAAGCGTTTTGATAAAAATGCTGTGGCTCAAAGTTCTTGAAAACGGGCCTAAAATCTTTGATCAAACTTGCTTGCAATTTAGCCTCATTACATTTGTTTGACTCACCCGGACGAGATTTGTTAAAATGTATATGCAAGCCAGCTCATTTATCATGGTTCCCTGAAGATCACTTGGTTTAGTTTTGAAAGAGAGAGATGCGACTATTTATAACAGGGGTTCCTATAGAAATTTTATTGAAGAGTACACGTTAGGAATCGATAGGAGCTAGTTAAAGAGTTGATGGTGGCAAGAACGAATTGCCAACCATAGATCTATTATGGCTAAATTGTTGAGAAAAGGAATAAATTGTATGGGTAAATTCTACTAGATCACGAAATTCGTAGAATTTTTTGTTATGGTTGTTAATAGCTTACATCATTTTGTTAGTAGCTTACATCATCGTAGGTTAGGAGAAACGAGAAAACGAGTCAAAGCATCATAATTATAGGTATACTGTGAGCATACCTCTACCCTTATTTCCGTTCATGCAGCACTAACTTTCGCAATACCCCCAGTGCGCAATATACGAGGAGGTTAAATTCAAATCTGAATTATGGGATATTGAAACTTGACGAGACGCCGCCCTGGCGACTTCTCAACAACTGACCTTCATCGTCTGGTCGGAAATGCTGTAAATGCTACTGTGTGAGTAAATAACATATACGAATGTCCGATCACTTTTTAAGTAGGCTATAATGGGAAGGATAACGTAGATATGAAAATTTATGTAACTAAACTTGGCCACATGTTGTTTAAAAGATGTGGATCAATCTTGTTGGAATCTGTTTCTGGCAGTTCAAATTTATGAAAGCCAAAAGGAATAATGTGCAAATCCCCCAGTACTGGTCATATATTTTGATAAAGGAGTTGTCAGTGAAAGCCTTGGTGGAACTGGCTGGATATAACGAAGTTCTGTAACTTTTGTATAGTTCCCCCGGTAGACTAGTAAACAGTAGCTTCACTATGCCTGGTGTGGCAAAACGTTCTTCTCCGCAACTTATTACAAGCGTAGTTTTGTTTCTTGCTTTGACCTGAGTTTCCGCTAAAACTGCAACTGCCTCACTGAAGCGACAACAATAGCATCAATTCAATGATCCTAAGTGAAAGGACTTGTGTGGTGAGTCTACTTCACCCCTTTCACAGTAGACTCAGTACGTAGTCGTAGCTTCGCTCTTTGGCTTAACTGATACCGCTACAGCTACTGAAGTGACAACAACATCAATTCAATGAGATGAGCGAAAGTCGAGGGCCTTTGTGGAGTAAGACTGCTTTCAAAGCCCACTGAAAGTAGGGTATTTGGCAAATTTTCAAAATTTACCCATCTGACTTTCGAATCCAGTTTATGATAAATCCTCTGTTTAGTAAAGAACTGTGTAATTTGTCTGTGATTGACCTAATTGGCTAAGGTTTGTTCACACCCAATTCAAGTCAATTGATCAACCTCTTGATAAAGCATTTTTTTATTTCTTTAACGTATTTCGTGCCATAAAAAACTTGTGCCATGAATGTAAAGAGGAGAATGATACTAAAACTTTCCAAGAGTATGATCTCATGACTTGAAATGGGTAAAATAGACCTAGCCGATTTGGTTTATTGAGTTGTTCTCCTAACAAAGAATTTTTCTTCCAAATTACCCTACTTCAAAGCGATGTCAAAGAGGCGAAAAACGTTTCAGCACACCAGGTTGCTTCTAGTAATATAACTTTTACTGTAGGCCTTTTCTCAAAAAACATATTTGGTCATGAAGCAATCAGTGTATCTGGTTGAATATGGAATTTTGTGTAAAGTCGTGCATCGCCTTGTATTGATACAGTCTGTTAACTCAACTAATCGACCAATTAAAAACTTGCTTCATTAACCACCGCGCTAGCTAATTTTTCTTCGTGTTTCATGTTGGAGGGGTCCCAGTTGACAAAATTTCGTAATACCCCTTTTGAGAAATTTTTAGATCACAAAAGAGTATTGTCGGTTACAGAACTTTCCTAAAAAACTTCTTTAACTGTGTTTGAATGAAAAAGGCATACAGTAGCATCTTTTTTACGCTAAATGATGGTTTATCAGACCATAAACTGAGAACAGTGGATGAGTTGAGTGAACTGACTGTACTTATGTACACTATACAGAAGCTTAATTTTGATCCAACTACCTATGAGGTCAGTCCCAGCAACAAAAATGTATTATGTCTGTCGCAGATATCGAACTGTTTGATACTACATCTCATCATTGCGTAAACTATGTAACTACTTTAGCGGTATATGTGATAATTTTAGCAGATAAATCACAGATAATTATTATGTTAAACAGTCTTCTTATTCTCTTTGGGTTGCTCTGACGAATTGGTTCCAATATAAAATCTTTCAGACATTTTTCTTAAAGGTGACCTGAAATGCTAAAGGTGTCTGTGAAAAGATGTCATTAAGGTAACTCTGCTTTCCGCTCTAGAGAGCAGCAAGTTGCCGGTTTGAAAAACCGCCCTTCTCAGAAATCAGTTAATTTCTCCAATATCATTCGGTCTATCGAAAATCGGTAAAAAGGATGTTGTTCTGCTCTGCATAGTTTTGGATCTGCTCTGCATCGAAAGNGTTCAAAGAAACCGTTTAGGATATGATAACAATGCATACAATGGCTTTACTGTGAGCAACCAATCGGCGCTTTCTCCACGATCTCATGGAGACGCGAACGAATAGTCAATCAAACAAAGGATTAATTGTTTATCAAACGGGCAGCATACATATTTAAATCGAGGCTCGTACAAGGTTTTCGCGATTGTTGCGCAGACTCTACTTTTCCTTTGATAGAGTCTGCACGCAGGCTAAGATAATTATTATGTTAAACAGTCTTCTTATTCTCTTTGGGTTGCTCTGACGAATTGGTTCCAATATAAAATCTTTCAGACATTTTTCTTAAAGGTGACCCGAAATGCTAAAGGTGTCTGTGAAAAGATGTCATTAAGGTAACTCTGCTTTCCGCTCTAGAGAGCAGCAAGTTGCCGGTTTGAAAAACCGCCCTTCTCAGAAATCAGTTAATTTCTCCAATATCATTCGGTCTATCGAAAATCGGTAAAAAGGATGTTGTTCTGCTCTGCATAGTTTTGGATCTGCTCTGCATCGAAAGATTGATAAATCGCAATGTTTCTGTCAACGCTGGCTTCGCAAATTGTCTTTCAAAACTTTTCCTTGACTTGACTTCAGAACACTGGATTTATCTCCAAAACTACTAAAAAATGTATTATACTATTATATTATGTATTTATATTTCTGTTTACTTTTCGACAGCGATTTCTGTCTACTTTTGACACGTGCAGAATCTTGCACTACGGAATACCAAAGAGACTGGTTTCAACTTGCAAGGGCAGACCTTGTCAGCTCAACTAGCGACTGAATTGCACGTGGTTTAGCAGACAAAAAGGAAATTGGGTTTTCAGACGATTGATAGTTAAGATAATTTATGTGAAAAAGGAGTATCCAATCTTGGTCATTGTCGCATGGATCAGTCATCAGTTTCTTTACAAGTTTACGTAATCCAACAGAATCCAACCTCTGCTTTTTAACCGAAAAGCAGAATTCACACTTGAAGCATTTTCAAGGATGCAGTACAAAACGTTGGTCTTACTAAGCATTACTTGCGCAGACACGAGTACTGTTTAGGCAACGGCCATAGGCAATTACGCTTGGAATGATATCAGAAATTTTTTTACCATGATCCTTTGCGTCCCATGATGATCAACCACTCGAAACATTCAAATTGAGACGCAAAGAATCATGATAAAAGATTCCTTGACGCCATCTTCAGCGCAGGTGTCTAATGCCGTGGCCTAAATAGTAGGGGAGAGTGGGACTAGTTGTCATGGGGGTAAGTTGTCACAGTCACAAACTGGATGCAAACACAAAGCGATGAACAATTTGCCGATGATGTTTTCTGAGAGGTTATGATGTGCATCTTTCAAATGTATCAGCAAAATCGAAGCATTCGATTGAAAATGAGTTTATGACAATTTACCCCTGTGACAACTAGCTCTGTCTCCTACTATTAAATCGTCTATTGAACACCTTCAAGTGTGAATTCAGCTTAAAAACAACGTTTCATGCGTATAGTCGTGTTACAGTCGTAAATGCATAGTCTCTATACATATCTTTTTAGTAAGCTCCCCTCCTGGAATACGCAAGTTTGCAACAGTGAACGCGGCTGCTACTTCGTTCTTTGAATTGAATGGAGCGAAAGGAACTTTAGGTGCTTTCCTGTAATTCTACCATGAACGTTTTTAATATCTTGATTGGTTTCGAAAGAAGCGTGTTTTTCTTTATTTGCAAAGATTTCAAAACTTAAAATCATCGTAGCTAAATCGCCTACTATACTCAATCGATGAAACATTGTAAAATTTTCATGGAAACCATAGTTTATGAAGGTTTAACACAAAGTCAAACGAGTTGCGGCGTTTGAAAACTCGCCAAAATTTTTATAATTCAATTAATGTTGAAGTGCTCTTTTGAAGCGCTATTTCAAAATTCACATTTAATTTGGATATATTAATTGTCCTATATTAACAGCTTTCAATGGTGAAATTCTGACGTTTTATTAGCTATCCTTTTTTTAAGCATATACTACGAAATTGCATAGAATTGTTAGCACACCTCTCTTTTTGTCCATTTGAATTCTTCAAAATGGTTGATAATGTAAGAAATTAATCTTCGTGAGTATGCAGGAATCGAAATTTAATGTGAGCTCGAAAATTAGGAATTTGAAATTAAGGTTTTCAAACAATCGTTTCGAAGCCATACGCATAAATTATCATAATTCTCATTAATGCTACGATAACTTTTCCTTTGCTATAGCTGAACAGGAAGACATTTGTTTTTTTATAACAGCAGAAAACCAAATTAGCAGATTTTTCAAACGTCGAATTTTTTCTGACTCACAGTTACAATATGGTGGCCTCGTGGTGGCAAGCAGAAATATGTCGCTCTTCTGATTTACAAGTTAGAAATTTGATGATATCACAACCTCAAACAAGTTGAAATATATAATAAACGCTGTCATTTCTAAAATAACCAAGAAGTTAACGGTAGAATCAAAGCAAAGCAACTAAAGTTTCTTTCAAGCCATTCCGTTGAAACAAAAGCTCAAAAATACACATTACCACACCTATCTATAGTTTTGATGGGTTTGCATCAGCTTATTTTTCATTGTGCGTCTATGTTCACCACACTGACTGCCAGAAAGGCTGAGGAACGACTTTGCCAAACTACTCTTTATCTTTAAAATAAAAACATTTTCTTGTAAAAAGCATATTTTAGACAATATTCTTAGTAAGGAGGACATGTGCAAGAAATACTTAGAAGGCCTGGTCTTTAGGACAAACATAGCAAAAATTTTGGCAGAAAAAACCCGTTCTGGGACATACATAGATCTTTTTCTGCATCAGGAAATGCCAGTTGTTGCTGTGTTTAGGCATATCCGTACTTTTTTGGGAAATTTGAAACCCTTGGGTATTTCCTTTATCATTCTAAAAACCGGGTCTAATTTTAGCGAGATCATATTTTTGGGTGCTTTGAAGAAGTTGAAATCATACAGTGAATTATGTATAGCTTCAAAGATATATAACTTTGAGCTGTTGGTGCCGCCTAGTTACCTGTTTCCGGACTTCCTTCTTTTAAATTCTTGCATACCTTTGGAAAGAAAAATTCATACATTTTAACTTCATAGATTTGCGGCGGGCATCCTCTGTAAGCGTCTTCATAGAAACTTTCCTATCTGTGTCTTCAGGCCAGTCGGGATGAATTCCTTGACGCCGCAAGTTTTATACAGCTGATCCTTTACAAATTCTATTTGCAAACGAATAGAATTCCTCGCATAGATGTTTTGAGAATTCACCACAATTGATAAAAGCTAGGAAGATGACCAGTCCGAGGCTCCACACGCCCATCCGCAGAAAGCAAATTTAAAATAAACCATGCTAAAAGAAGTGTTGGTGTGTCCGCTATGCACTTGCGAATTTGAAAGGCTATGGCCTTGAGCTTGGTTTGTCATGGATCAACCCTTTTTATTTTGTAATCCACCTCGGCAGGGAGAAAACAAATATAGACAAGTTTTATTTTTAGTTCCTGGATGGATTGTGTACGTCAAGAAAAAGAATTTAGATTTGATTAAGATATCCAATAGAGGAGATCATCATGAAAAATGGAATGCATGTGTTTATTTTGTTATGGCTTCCATACGCCTACAGAAATCTACCGCCATTTTAAAGATAGGCAATTGGAGAAAGCTCAGCGTTACTAATCTATGCTAAACTAATTCCATACACATAGTAAAAGGCCATGCCCAGCTTCGCAACATATGTCCCTCCTTCTTGTTTAGGCATTTTCCGGTCTTGCCAACCGTTTCCTCGCTGACCAAAAACAAAAAGACGCAGGCCACCCATTACAATTTTTCAATTTCCACGACAATAGAATATGATAAAATAGAACATCATATCATATCATATAATCCCAACGTAGTTTACACAAGTAGTATAAGATAACTATGCATACAAGAAATTTAACATAAAGTTTGACTTAACAAATAACAGTTTTTGCGTTGTGGACACTAAGAAAAAATCTACCTGAGACTATCTGGCTTAGTGCCCATTTGGGTTTTCAAGATGGTGATTCTGTTAGGAGACGGTAACTTGAGCGAGATATACCCTTGACAACTTTTTTCTTAAACCGTTTCTTTTGAACCGGGCAAACTGAATCTTGGAACAATAGTGCAGCCCACATTAAAAACATTTCGAAAATTGACCAGTTACATTTCATTTCATAAATTCAACACCCGCACGGGGTCTAGCGACTTACAAATTATACATGCCTTTAAAACTACGTATATTATAGAGATAAATACACATAATTAATTAGTTAAAACGCGATTGGAAACGAAAAGTAGAATATAACTAAATTAACAATATATTAACTTTTACTACTGTATCTATAAAATGTGATATACGTTATTGAAGCAACCAAAACAAATGTAGCAATTTGTATGCTGACGTAATGAGAAGACAAGACAGCAGTTTNCCTCGATTTCATGTAGTATTGTGAACTTCTCTGTTGTCTCAAAGAATAAAAAGCAGCTTTGGAAACAAAAGAAACTGATCATGTGATCAAAACATAATTGTTTTAATTTGTTGTTGTACAACAACAGCATGCATGAAAGGGTTAAAAACATTTCGAAAATTGACCAGTTACATTTCATTTCATAAATTCAACACCCGCACGGGGTCTAGCGATTTACAAATTATACATGCCTTTAAACTACGTATAATATAGAGATAAATACACATAATTAATTAGTTAAAACGCGATTGGAAACGAAAAATAGAATAGAACTAAATTAACAATATATTAACTTTTACTACTGTATCTATAAAATGTGATATACGTTATTGAAGCAACCAAAACAAATGTAGCAATTTGTATGCTGACGTAATGAGAAGACAAGACAGCAGTTTGGCAAAATTCTTTAAATACGTTGTTGCCAAGTTTGGCAAGAGCTTTGGGCCTGAAAAGTTGATACAGTAAGAATCTTTACTAGTTATTGCTCCAGCTTTACACTTTATTTGTTCAGATAAGGAAACTCAGCACCTGCTTAAACCTGCTTCTACCGCTTCACATTATTCAACGAAAGGACTGCCAACGAATCTTTAAGCCGCCCTTGGAAGGGTTCATGGTTAATGAAGTTCTTCCAATGGGTTGCGAATGGACCACCAGTACACTCCTCTGAAATCGTTTAATTTGAGAGGGTAAAACATAAAGAGATTACGGCGAACTATATCAATAAATTTAGGAAGTAGAATTAAGCTCTAATCGAGTTCTATGTGCCCCAGTAAAGAGAACCTTTGTCAACCCAATAATTGTGGGACTTTACTGAAATGATGTTACTGTAATAATGTAGTTTTTATCCTTAAAGGGAATCGACACTGATAAGACACGCGAGTAGATCATGCGCCATCTGATTGGAGCTCACTTTCAAGACGCCATCTCATTGGATCGATGAGAATAAATGTGGTATAAGTCCAATTTAACTGTATAGAGTCCCTTTAATGCATCTACGTCGTCGAACCTTCTTTTAAATTAGATCGGAAACTGTTATCAAGAAATTGATCTTGCGCATCTTACTCAAAGTAATTTATTTTAAGACTCATTCCCAGCGGTTGCCAAGTCGATCAAAGTTAGTTCTGATTCCCCAAAAAAGCCTGCAAATACCACCGGCGGGTCAACTTACATCAGATTTCATATCAAAGATCAGTGCTTCTTATACCATGGGTAGTTGGACACCGAAGCTGTGCTTCTATGGCAAAGCGCCGCAGCTTGTATGCTCTGTCGATGCCTCATCCGCAGAGCTATGTGATTTCTTCCTCCGCAGAAGCATACAAGCTGCGACTCTCCGCCATAGAAGCACAACTGCTTGGTCTAACTACCCATTCTTATACCATGTCAGTTTCCAAAATCTCTGAAAATGGGTTATAAATCTACTAGGCATCTGGGACAGAGTTTTTTGAATGAGGTTTCTACGCTGAGAAAGAGTGGAGTGTTTCTAAAAATCATCCAGCCAATGCAGACAAGTTTCTCTCTGCACTCATCTGACTGCTCGATCAGACATTTTTTTCAAGTTACATGATCATGCTAAAAATCTACAACATTTCTAGTGTTTCAAAGATCTTACCCCATCTTGCAATTTGTTTGTATGTTTGCAGGGGTCACATTTAGCAGCATTGTCAGATAAGGGTATCAAGTAGTGCCTGCCAAATCAGGATCAGAGTGAACTTATTTCTTCGGAACTCAAATGGTAATAAAGACTCGAATTCTACAATGTGAAATTTCACAAGCACAGAAAGAATTTGAAACATCCTTGGCTGAACATTTTCGTTTGACACTATAAACACAGTTAGGGACAGAGACTGTAAACAGAGAATGTATGAGTGGAATGAAGTATATAAATAGCGCACATATTTGAAATTAACCAATCAGAAGGCCTAATCAAAACATCAGCTCTCTTGAGCTGCCTCAGCCCTACCTGAGTTAACAAATATTTGTCTATGCACAAACCCTTAGCTATGAACTATGATTCAGTTAGTACAGTCTCCTATCTATGATTACAGTACAAAGAGATCAGTTTGGGACCAAACAGGTTGCATAAAGCATACAAAATCTAATTTCTAAAACGATATAGAAGCATGAGGCATGACATTCGTTGCACCACCTTTAGAACAGTTAGAATTTCATGGAGACTTCTATATGCCTTAAAAGCAGGTACAGTATTTAGAACATCGTAGTACCAATAGCAGTCCAAATGCCTCCACAACGGATTTCATGACCTTTAAAGCAATTTCGTATCCAATACAGTTGAACCTTGAACTCGGTAATCACGAGCTACTCACTATCTCGAACAATTTAGTAACCCCCTCCTCCCTTCATTGGTGTAAGTATGGGTAGTTCTCTAAAGCCTTGCTATTTCATGCAGATTTCATTTCCCTTTGAGATTCAAGACAGCGGGGCTCAACTGTCATTGCATGAACATCAGCAGGCACTCTTTGAAAATACTGCTATATATATATGGGCTATATGGGCCCTTTTGTGAAAGAATTCACGATAGTTATCTTAATGAATTGATCTTCTTAGTTTTACTATGAAACCTTCGTGATGAATTGATCGCGGATACAATTGATATCCCTTTCCAACTGATAGAGAGGCGCTTAGTAAGGCGACCGACATGGGGCGTTGACACCAGGAACAAGCCTAAGACCCGACCCTTCTGATTCACCTTCATAGAGAAAATATTCATTTATGTTGTAAAGTGAGAAGAATTTGCTATATTGGCTTGAAACAAAATCGATAGTTGAATCACAATGCCAGGAAATCCGACTAATTAGTAATATCATTCATTGCCAATTCAGTAATCCCTGACTGGTGCGCACTAATTTTCGGAGATTGTCCCAACCCTATAAATGCTCGTGTTCTGCACGAGATGTTCAAGAAACATTGCGTTTGCTGTCAATCGTGAGCTGGTCATCAAACATCAAGGCTATACACAGGTCAGTGAATTTCTTGTTATGTTCCGTGATATCTTCTTTCGTGCTAAGTAGGGCGTCGTATTTGCCACTTTACATTGAGATAACTCTTTACATAAAAGATTAAAGAAGTCACACACTCTTGGTTATGAAGCATGCGCTCTCTGATCAGAACGTTAGTTTATTATCTGAATCTTAGATTTCCTTGATTTTTAGAAGATTACAGGTCAGGTCGTTCAGACAACTCTTTTAAAGAATCACAAGTTTCCACCTATTCATTGGTCAATTTCGAAGGCTAATTCAACAAGTGAAGCTCGATTATTGCTCTGGGCGTTCTTATTAAAAAGGTGCTTATGGAAAAAAGAGTTCAACAGAACGCAATCTGTTAAGAATCTCTCGAAAATCTACCATTTCTGCTGAAGTAGCATTTACAAAGTATTAACAAAGTGATAAAATCACCTTGGCTGCCGATGATTTGACTCGTAAGATCAGATATACGAGAATTTTAAAAATACCATAAAGAAACTAACGGGTTTCTTGTAAGTAGAAAGTAGGAGACCTTGATGATTGCTTAACTGAAGTAGATTTATTACAATTCGTCCCAGTCTTCCGTGCGCAATTGTGAAAACTTTTTACCTACCTTTCTATGGAATCATATATATGTGTGAAATTTACGACGAATTGTAATAAGTATAGCTCAACTGCACGAACCATGAATAAGTTACAATCTGACCCTAAGAAAATTTACTAGCGTGACAGAACTCCCCCACAAAAGATATCAAGGAAATTATTTTTTCTTGCATCATAGAGCTCAAATTTTGATTAGGAATGTATCACTTTTTTCAAGTAGAAAAGCTATTTGTATGCTATTATGTTGTACACGCATTGCTTTTTACAAGAGACTATGAATTTGACACATCCAGTTTTGAGTGTTTAATGAAGTTCTCATTCATTGAGTGGTTGCTAAGAAGGTTCTTAAAAGTCTCGTTACTCGCATGGACAGGCAAGCTGTGCCTCAGTAAAAATTTGACAGATAATTTTACGAAACCATGCTTCTGTCTAGAGATTACGCAAGTGTCACTGAGTGCAGGACGGTGCAACAAACAAGCACAAGTAAGAGTATTGAAAAGAACTTGCTCAAGGAGAAAATTTGGGGTTCGTGCAGAAATTTTTTGAACCTTGTCAGCTGATTTTATTATGCCGAATCAATCTCTACAAGTCAATTTTGCACATTTGTGAAAACGTTGTGCGAACATTCTTACCCTGATAAATTCTACAATGTTAAAGGATGCAAAATATAGGTTGTCATTCTCCATCATTGATTAGTTCAAGAATTTTGGGTTTCTTTGCTAAATTTTCTTTCGCTGATATTCTGCACCAGCCACCGTCGGCTTCGCCACTGTTGTAAGCCATGAAAGTCGAATATAAACTCTGACAGGCAAAGGATTTTTCGACTGTCATGTTGTCAGGTCTGTCAGCTGCAGATATCTGAATGTGAGTCGAGTATTGCTTTTTACGAGAGTTTTGAAATCACAAACATGAGATGTTTTATTCCATTCAAACGTGTTTGTATGAAAACTCCAACATTTTCTTTGTGGTTTACAATGAAATAGTTTTTTAGTCAATCTAGATTATTTCACAGCGAGCTTTCTTCTGACTTACGTAAAAAGGACTATGAAAAGAAAAGGCAGACATTTTTTAAGATTTAAATCAATTTTGATAAATTTTCATTCTCAGTTTCTCGAGGGGGATGGATGTAATATAGACAGCAGGGTCCAGGCTATTTGCTATCAATCACAACCTGAAGACCACATTCCATTCACACTGACACAGCTAAACCAGCTTGATCTAAACCACGTTGAATTTCAACCAATCAAATGAATTCAATTTGTTGGATTGTCTAATTAAAACACAAAATTTGATAGCCTGGTTTAGTTTAAGCTGGTTTAACTTGCAAGTGTGAGTAGGGTATAACTCTGAATCGTGTGTGATGAATGAGTCAAAGTCTGGGAAGGAAATTTAGAAATTAAGAAATGATATGCACTGTAACAACACCTCGCTTTTTTGCTTCAATTTGCATGCAAATCAAATCTTTTTGCGTGCACGTATCTGTCCTGTAGCTGTCCAGTCGTCGAGACTTCCTTATGTCGACGGTGGTTTGATAATCGTGTCTTAAAATGTGTACCAGTGGAACAGAACTCTTTCAATAAAAGAAAGATGCTGTAATTCTGAAATAATCAAAATATCAAAAATTCCCATAATTTCCCAAAGTAGAATTATAGCAAATTAACTGAAGTTACCTTCGAGCCATTGATTCGAAAGGAAGATTCAATAACCAATTGTTCGATCATTTTCAAAGATTTTACGCCTATGCCATGTTTATATGTTTGTTCAAAATATTTTGAAAATTAAACTTCCCTTCTGGAAAAATGGTATTGCGAAAGATTGCAAACAGGGGGCAAAATAGTCCTAACGTTGCAATTACGTCATATGAGTGGCCCATTTCGCGGGCACATGTCAAAATATTTTCCAATAGAATTCACCCTTACTGGTTGTTGCAGTCAATCAGGTATCCACGATGCAAGCTCTAGGGTTAGATTAATTACCTGAAAACATCTGTTTCCTTTTCAAAAATTCAAACAAATGCTCAACAGAAACCTTCAAATTGCCTTAGAATTTGATTCGTATTTGTTTTATATGCAATAAACAAAAGGAAGTTTGCAAGTTGATTTCGAAGAGTGATATGCATTGATTTTGAAAGAGACTGTCTAGCTCCTGGCTCTTCATCTTACAACCCCTCCCTACATTGAATAAAACCAATTCCTGGAATGTGTCAAGCGAAATAATTAATGCCGTAAATCATTCTTCTTGTTGCAGAAGTATTGCACGAAACGGCTTCTTTGGAGAAAGTCTCACCAAGCTCAACATAATCTCATAAAGAAATTTTCGCAAGAATCAATCACAGGTATTTTAAAGATTTATCTTCTAGCATAATATCCGAAACATATTTACAATAAATTTCATTCTGATGAAATAAGGAAATGCTTCACTGCAGGAAGTTCCTTTGTATTTCTTATTTTTGCGTACTGAAATTTCTAAAGACTATCTTAAAGGAATACACACGACAGAAGAAATGTTACATTACATATTCGTACACTAACACAACATAATGATTACCATCGAGTGAATGTTTGACTTTGGTAAATTTTTGAAGTTTTTTTTTCATAATTCCGACCAGGAATAGATAATGTAACAGTACTTTTCCATTCGGCCATTATGGATCAGAAGTATGGTACAAAAAAGGAAGCAATATGGGGTGACCTTGGTCAGTGAGAGAAAGCTCAATATAGATTTTGATGTAAAAATTTGATTGTTCGTTTATTGAAATTTTTGAATATCCAATAATCTTCAGAATGGAAACTTCTTAAAACGCCCCTAAATCGTACTGACGTCATTTCTGACCTGAAGTGGTTAACTATATTTTCTTTGAGGCGATAAATCAGTCATCGCGAGTGGTAGGCTTTGGCAAGTCAATGCAAAACTCTTTAACTAATATCCGGTCTTGGACAGGACTGATGCTTTAAAATTTCTACCTTTTAATGTGAACGATGAATCATAAAAGTTTGAGTATATTACCAATCTTGAGAATTTCTGTACGTTGTGCGTTTGCGTGAAGGAGCAAATTAATTTTAGTCATATTACAAAGACTGTGTATTCGCAGGAAACTGGACGTTGCTTGATGAAGTTGCTAAAATTGGTTATCCTGTGTTCCATAAAGGTGTTTGGCTGGATAAACTTCGATTAACTCATTCTGCGGCTTTTTTTTACATTTTTCACAAATAACTTCTAAGAAAGGTCGCCATTATCGAGCAGCTTGTCTGAATAACTTTTTTTTCTTTGCAGAAATGGCTACATTCAACAAATATTCCAGCTCAAAACTGGCAATCCCTATCACACTATCGCTCATTCTTCTATGCTTGCTAAATGGAAGTACGGATGGAAAACCTCTCCCTCGGCCGTCTGATTGTCGTCAGCGTTGTCATGGTCAATACACCTCATGTGTCACGCTGGCGGAAAGCGCCGACGTTCAGATGGTATGCGTTCTTGCAAAGGATCTGTGCCGTAGCTTGTGCAGACGAAGATTTCAAAGAACAGCATTTGGGTTGAAAGACGTAGAATATGCCATGTCAATGCTGCAGGAGGAGATTGACGAAATCAAGAAGTCCTTGGCATCAACAACAACAACAAAGAGGCCTTACACAGCTAGGCCGGAATTAGGCCTTATCACCGACAGCGATTAAATCATTGTTGAATGCTAGGGTTATAACTATTTTTCTACGAGCAGCAACTGGTCAAACCCAAGTGAAAGAACGACAAAACGCTGTTTCAAGAAAAGTATTGAGTTGCACGTCACAGTAGGGGAGTACCAAAAATTTTTTTGACAATGTATACCTGACCTTATAGCAAGTTTTCAAAAATTGCCTATTTATTTGTTCTTTATGCCAAAATCACAAAAATGGACACCGTTCTTTACACCAAAATCGTGAAATTCGATACAATTCTTATACCAAAATCGTGAAAACGATACCGTTCTCGATGGCATGTCCCCAGTATGCAAAATATACATAGTACCCCCTCCGGATTATTTGAGATTATTTGACATACAAAAATCCCTTTCTTGTTACGCCCTTTTACCACGAACGCTCGTGGCGTTTAGCCATCATCCAAGTGCGCAAAGGCCAAGAGTCTTTGAAGCGCTTTTCTTGACACTACCCTAAAAGGCTTGCGTTTTTTGTCGCTCGGGGCTTACTTGGACAGACACGAGTCTTACGTGGGTAGGGTAGAGCTAGAGCATAGGAGAAATATTTCTTATGGGTAAAATGGCTTTATGCGGATGGATTTTAAACTTTATGATGACATCACCATATATCTTCAATCCTCCCATGTGGCCGCATAATTTCACCACTCACTTTCGGTAACCTTTCATTCATAGCAAAATCATGAAGCTATTCAAAAATTTCCATTTCTTTCTTTTGGTGACATCAAAATTCATATTCAAAAATCATGTTACCTNGTTCTTTACACCAAAATCGTGAAATTCGATACAATTCTTATACCAAAATCGTGAAAACGATACCGTTCTCGATGGCATGTCCCCAGTATGCAAAATATACATAGTACCCCCTCCGGATTATTTGAGATTATTTGACATACAAAAATCCCTTTCTTGTTACGCCCTTTTACCACGAACGCTCGTGGCGTTTAGCCATCATCCAAGTGCGCAAAGGCCAAGAGTCTTTGAAGCGCTTTTCTTGACACTACCCTAAAAGGCTTGCGTTTTTTGTCGCTCGGGGCTTACTTGGACAGACACGAGTCTTACGTGGGTAGGGTAGAGCTAGAGCATAGGAGAAATATTTCTTATGGGTAAAATGGCTTTATGCGGATGGATTTTAAACTTTATGATGACATCACCATATATCTTCAATCCTCCCATGTGGCCGCATAATTTCACCACTCACTTTCGGTAACCTTTCATTCATAGCCAAATCATGAAGCTATTCAAAAATTTCCATTTCTTTCTTTTGGTGACATCAAAATTCATATTCAAAAATCATGTTACCTAGGAAATTGATTCAAAATAATGTTTTTCCAGATTTTAGTTCAAAATTTTTCACTGAGAGGAACATGATTCTTACTATTGCTAACGACTTACTAATTAATAGAAAAACAAAATATTGCTGATTTTTCCAACATCGAAACTTTTCTCTCACTCACCCAGTATTTTCTAGTTTTGTTTTCAAAAGCTGGCCTTTTGAACTGATTAAGTTCCGTATCCACAGGCATGGCTTCTGCAAACTTTGAAGTTATTTTTGTTAGAAATAGTATATTTAGTAGACATAATTTGTAGTTTGTATATGGTTTTAATATATATTTTACATCCATCTACTTAGTTTAAAATAGAGCGTTTGTGCGACTAAAAGATGTAATTTTCCAAATTTTCCTAAATTGGGCACAGTAATTGGCTCACTAATTTTAACTTGAAAATCTCAAGCCTATTAGGAATAGATAACCTCAATTTGGGGGTCTTTGGGGGGTCCATGATACCTCGTAACCGCAAAATATTTCCATGTTACCGCAATACTGTAGTTTAAAACTGAAGACTAATAATGACAATACAAGATAAAAAACTCAATCCAATACTGACAAGAAAAAAGTACATTTTTGTCTTTTTCTTCATTTTAAACAACAATGTTATCGTTTGGTAGAAAATTTCTAACTTTATTTCTGATAATACCGAGTACCGAATGCCGAACTTTGAAATTAGTTAAAAGCGTTCACCGTCGAATGTTTGAAAACAAAATACCGTACCATTTGAGGCAGATTTCCGAAAAACTGACGCAGACGTATGCAAAAAACCACAGATATCTGGAATTAGTAAAATAAGTGATCAAGTTAATATCAAAAGAGGTAAAAATTATACGATATCTAAGTTATACCAGACGCATCTAAACAGCATTTCAATTCAAGCGTGTTATCAACGCAAGAGTAAAGTAAGTGCTCTATGATTTGTAAATTAAAATATTTTCTTAAGTTGTATTTATTCTTATATCTTTTATAATGTTAAATTGTTATTTGTGTGTAGAAATGGAGTATATGATATTCACATTTTACAGAAATTTGTGTCTTCGTGATGGCTGTTTTCTACTTGCAGCGCATGATGTAGCATGCGTGCAGACTATATTTTTCCGCTGCGAAGGAGCGCACTCCTTCGAAGTGGAAGAGCATAGTCTGCACGCAGGCTACGCATGATGCCACACTATGTATTATACTGTTATTCAATATACCTTGTTAGAATAAGTCCATGTTCTAAGAAATGAAGATGGAAAACTTCGTTTATTCAAAATTCATTGTTACACGAGGCCCATCATCTTCGGCTTTGGGATTTCCTTCTTTTTGTTTGTCTTTTGAAGGAAGCTTCACTTGCTGGCTTTCAGAAACCAGCAACATGGCGCAAAATACCAATGTAAATACCAACTACACGTTTTATTTATAAGAAACTGGTTTATAAGAAACTAGTACTAAGATGGCCAAAATTTTAAGAAACGCTAGTACTATGTCTGAGAAGTAGTAAGAAACTTTTTTTAAAGTTAAATTCAAGGATTTTATGGTAAATGTGTCGTTGAACCCTTATTATTGAGTAATATTAACTAACCGTTTTATGTTTTGAATGTACTGTAATAGAACACTTTTTCTCCCCATCTGATGTTTTATACCGGGTGCGCCAAAAAAAACTATCATTTTCCATTTTTTCATTTCATTTTATATTCTTTAAACAAGGTAACCCCGTCAGCTATCCACTTTTGACAGGCCACGATAAATCGTACACTAGACCGATTTTTAAGATTTATGACTTAATCTTTAGCTAAAATCCAGAATTAGATTCTAGTATTTTTTGTGAATGTTTTAGTCCTCTATTTCTTGAGCTATAAGTGAGTTTCTTAAATATTTTGTTCTTGAAAACTCTGAAAACGATCAAAAAACGTCGATCAAATTTTTTAAAGACTCGACGTGAATGGACAAAGAGAAAGCTTTTTCATGGTGATTTGGGAATTTAGAATCGACCAGTTATAGTTTGCTACACGTGCGTTTGCTCAATGTTACAATGTTGGGAGAAATGTAACATTATTTTCAATCATACAAAGACATGTCGTTCTCTTTGTAATTTCATTGATTTTATACTTTTGTGCAGGTAGTAGGTACTGCGTTCCTGTGTCAAGGGAGTTAAAAAGACAAACAGTGAAGCGCCATGAGGTCAAGCAAGCATTGACTCTCATTGAATTGTCATGCGGGCAACGGCTTGGCTTGGCGCGTCATTGCAACTACTCAAGAATTTCGCAACAGGGCGTGGCGGTTGTTGAACGAACACTACTCCTGCTGCAGAATATAACTAATCGATTTCTGAATCCGCAAATCACCACGAAAAAGTACCTCTTTGTCAATTCATGTAGAGTCTCCATGAGCGATAGGACACCGATTGTGTATCAGTGTAAAATTTGTGTCAGTGGAGAGCCACCTTAACCTATTGTTTGTGTGTTTTGACCTTATTTTTACTTGTAGTGAGCCACCTTACCGCTGGTCGGCGAATTTAAAAAATTTTGGTAGTGAGCCCTGCACTTAAGGTGGCTCACTACCAAAATTTTTTAAATTCGCCGACCAGCGGTAAGGTGGCTCACTACAAGTAAAAATAAGGTCAAAACACACAAACAATAGGTTAAGGTGGCTCTCCACTGACACAAATTTTACACTGATACACAATCGGTGTCCTATCGCTCATGAGTCTCTTGAAAATTTGATCGACGATTGTTGATCGTTTTCAGATTTTTCGAGACCGAACATTTTAAGAAACTCGCTTATAGCTCCAGAAGTAGAAGACTAAAAATATGCAAAAAATCTCAGAATCTAATTCTGGATTTTAGCTAAAGATTAAGCGATAAATCTTCAAAATCGGTCCAGTGGACGATTTATCGTGGCCTGTCAAAAGTGGATAGTCGCTTTTGGCACACCCGGTATAAAAATTGGAAGATATGGCCTTTTTGTTAGAAAACAATATTTTGCCAAATACTATTGCTCAAACATGGTTTTTCGTGCTGCAATTTCGTCACTGCTATTCTGAAGAAATAAAATAACGATAATCTAGTAAATTTATTTGGTATTTTTGATACAATTACACACAAGAAAATCTAAAATCTGTAATATAATCAAATTTTTCTGATTTTCAAAAAGTTTCACTTTTTATTGTTAGGTACTTCGAATTTTTAAACGACCGACATTTTTTTGGCGCACCCCGTACCACAAAGACAGGTGAGAATGGAAGCAGAAAAAAGAACACATTTCCAGAGATCTACCAATTAATAAATATACAATTTGATATATCATTTGATTATCAACAAAAAGAACGTTTCAACTTCTTGTGAAAGATTTTATGAGCTGTGTCTTGAAGATGCTCAGCAAGATTTGTAGCAACTGTCCTTCTCAAAAATGCACTTAGTTGCCTGTATAAAGTCTTGCGATTTTGCCCAGCATGCGTAAAATGCAATGTCACAAGAAGACCCGCACTGTCCATCATTTTCGGCTTCTAGATTGTCGCCTTTGCGTTTGTATTTCGCAGGAAGCTTCATTTGCTGGCTTTCAGAAACCAGCAACATTGCCACCATGCCAAGTACCAATGTAAATGTCAAGCAACGCATATTTGTACGACTAGAATAGAAATCTAAAGTAAAGTAACGTAACGTAAAGTAAAGTTCTTGTTTTGGTATAGCGCTTCTACTAGCACAGGAATCAAATTTCTAAAAAACATTGCACGATTGGTTAATGCATCTTAGGTAAGATTTAATTTTTTGAAAGGGATACTTCGTTCTAAGTGTTCATTGGCAATCGTTGATATCTTTTGATTATTTTAAGAATTAGAGCGTCTTCTATGTTTGAAACAGTTTTCCGGTTGGGACATCATCAAATTGCTGAATTGTGAACCAGAAAAGCTATGGATCTCTCGGGATCTCTGCTTACTGCCATAATATAGATCTTCACAAACTATACTTTTCTTTAAGATTGTACCGTTTTTCCTCTATTAATTTAGGATTTACAACGATGTTAATTTTTTCAAAGCTTTTCATGAACTCTTTCAATAAATGGAAAAAAGTAATAATTCTCAAAATAATCAAGATATCAACGATTGCTAAGGAACACTTATAACGAAGTACCTGAAGTTCCTTTCAAACCATTGAGTTTTACGAAAGATGCATTAACCAATGGTGTAATGTTTTTAAAAGATTTGATCCATATGCTACCTTTACTATTATTCAATATTCGAAGGCGCTGTACAATTCCATTACCCAATCAGCTTTCAACTCAGTCAAATCTTTTGATTATTCGTCATATCTTATGTCGTAGAAATTGAACTGGAACTTGACCATGCAATATCTATCAATATTTGATAGATATTGCATGGTTGAGTTTCATTTCAATTTATACGACACAAAAAGGTGTGAGAAGACTTTTGAGACAGACTGTACTTGAAGAAAAATTGAAATGTTCCGTATTCGGTCAAAATGGCGATTTTGCAGTTTTTTGATGATTCAGTAAGGGCACAGCAAACTATAAACAAAATTTGCAACTAACACATAGAAATTTCTGATGATTGTTGCCATGGCAACCAATTAGCGCAAAAACAATACCTTTCATTTGGCTGCAAATTTTCATATTCTACTCAGCATAAATAGTTGATAATTACTTGTAACTAACGTTTAAGATAGAAGTGAACTATAAACCTTCAAGTCATGATGGAGAAGTGGATTTATCTCAATATCTAATTGAAAGATTTTGATTTGCTTTCACTTTGTCCTTGGCTTTGGGAGAAATGCTTTGTTTTCTTTCACACCACGTTATGATCTTTTATCTACCACTTTGGAAAATCTGAGAGAAAAATCTATCTTAGCCTAGATTTTCTGCAATTGAAATATATGTTTCTGCTTATTTTGCGAAACAAGAATTTTGAGTGCTCCTGAAACCAGATATTTTGAGAAAGGGCCTAACCATGATTTGATATCATGAGCATTTTCCAACGGAATTTTAAACTGTTATTTTTAGTCCTTGCTTTTGAAAAGAGTCATAGACGCTTAGCCACGACCCTAATTAAACAAATAGAAGAAACACGTGGCGAGAATAATAAACTCGTACCACATTTCCAAAATAAGAGGGCATGCTCTCCTTTTTCCTCTTTTTGGATGCAAATAATTTTTAATGAAATGTGGGGAATTATTTTTCCTCAAAAGAAAAAAGTTCTTTCAAGAACAATTGAAACATCTCAAAGTAGAATTCTTTTCAAAAGTAAAAACTAAAAGAAAAAAGTTGAAAATTCCTTTAGAAAATGCCCATGAAATCAAATCATGGTTGGGCCCTTTTCTGGTCTCAAATGCACTCAGAATTTTGACTTTGGGAGCTCATATCTCCGGTATTTGGTGGATAATTTATAAATGCAAGGTGCATGCATTTAAGTTGAAGATTGCCAAATTTAGTTATGCAGTCGAAAAATCCCGAAATTTTATCGTTTCGTTCCTTTTTCCAGTCAAAAGAGGTACTTTTTTAGACACCCGGTACATGATAGTGAACATTCATTTTTTGCTGATTTTGGGTATATATAGAGAAACACGAATTTTTGAGACACAACCGGTATGCAAAATCCCAAAAATCTTTTCGCACCTTCTTCGGCACAAATAAAAAGAAGAATTTGAAAGAAACTTGAAGTTCTGTCTGCATAGCCATAGTAATGCATATTTCTATAGAGCCATCCAAGAATTAAAAGTTCTTTAGATGCGAAAGATTCTGCTGGCTGTCAAATTCCATTTTTCCCATCTGCTTATCTGATAAACTGTTTCACAAAATCCAAAATGATTAGATTATTTCAAGGAATGTTGCTTTCTTAACAGGCTTCAAATCTTAGATTTGTTTGTGTATCCGGAAACGTTTCCTTTCTTGCTTTATAACAAAATCAACTTGAATGCGAACATATGCCTCATAAAATTCGCATTACGATCTAAAAGATCTCTCAACCGAAAATGCACAGAAGTATGTCTTACCAGAGAAAAAACCCGAACAATTCTTCTTTGTAATGAGTTGAAACACCAAAAATCAGATACTTGACCTTCTGCCTGCACTCAAGACCAGACAATATTTTCTTGGAAATGACAATGAGCATTAAATACTAATTTTTATGTTGCTAGGGATTAAAAATAGGTCGATGAAACATGTCAATCAACTGTATGTTATCGAAGTGCCAAGCTAAATTTAATTGATTTAGTAATCATGCTTACCAAACATGAAAATATAACATTATCAGACTGAAGCTAGGCTGTTGTTCAGAATGAAAGCCAAAATCAATTGCCCTAGAATAACAGGCTATAACATATCGGCTCTTTTATGAACTTCTTACATATTTGTTCTCTCTTTCTTGTAAGCATCTTTATGAATGAAACATTTTCAAACAAATGATAATCAACCTAGAATATATAGTGTGTCACATAGGAATCGGCTCTCTCAAAGAACTATGACTTGGATAGCTATAACATATTTTGTCTCCTTTTTTTGCAACCATCTGCTAGAATGAAATAATTTGTAAAAAACAACTAATCACACCAGAGTAACAATCAATTTCATAGGATAGGGCTCTTTTAAGAACTGCGACAGTCTTATTCGCGCCTTTTGCAATCATCTTCTAGAGGGTTCCCAAAAAAATTATGCCCCATTTGTGTGGCAGCTGCGTAGGAGCTGTAACTTCTATTGCCCTGCTTTTGCTACAGTTGCACGGAGTATGCTTCAACATAGGGTCTGGACATTTTTTTAGCCAATCGGACAAGTAGTTGCTGATTTATGGCACAACAAAGTAAAAAAAGATGTGTTTGAATTTGGTCTGCATTTTAAAATGGGTTAATGGTGTTGTGCTATCAATAAAAAATGCAATTAACCTTTTTCAACTGTAGACAAAAAACCCCTTCTTGCAGTATTGACTTGATTTTGGCATTTTTTGAGAACAAAGAAAGTGCTGTTTACAATAACTTGTTTGACTTTCTTGTGCCATAAATCAGAGACCTCTTGTCAGATTCACTAAAACAGGGTCTCAAAGTTTACGTTTAAGCCTATCCTGTGCAACTGTATTAAAAACGAGACACTAGAAGTTACTACAGCTCCTCCGCAGCAGCCGCATGAATTAGCGAAAAACTTTTTTCGGACACCTTGTGTATCATGACTTTACCATGAGTCTAAAGGTCAAACATCGATAGCTCGTTTGCTGATCAGAAACCCCTCCCATAAGATTTTAGTGTACCGGAATTATCAAGTAGTGGATGTTAATCTTATTTGATTTATCTATCGATATTCGATTCGACATCCCATAATGATAAGCCCTGACAGGCTACTGTAATGATCTAACCCAGATAGCTCAGCAATTTTGTGTGATTTAAATTTGAGAGTATGCTATGTGATACACCTTTGTAGCATTTTCGTTTTGTCTTATTTACCTAATTTTCTTGTATGTCATGCACATGTCTTTTCGCAAACTGCTAAACTGACTAGTTAGTTCTACAGAGGTTTGCTGTTCAAATCACTCCAAAACTTTAGCGGATAGATAAGCAAACGTCGAAAAGGATGGTTGACTTCAAAGAAGCGATGAACAACTTACAGTTGATGGAGTTTATGGCGCTGTTTACAAAATTTTCGTCGCAAAAGCAAGCTTATTCCTGCAATTACTTCATTGGTTTAGGTCTGACTGACAATTTTTACCTATCTTTTCCCTTCTCACTATCGCGAGGTAGAATATAAGAGTGATTTTATGCAACTTTTTGCAAACTTCCTACAGAAACCTATAGAAATTTCCTGAAGACTCACCCCAAAACAAAATGGCGTCGTGTTTTCAATGCTGTTGTGACGTCATGCAGTCTGAATTAATAAAACTCAACAGGGACGCCAGGTTAATGAAAATTTCTAAAATTGCTTTGAAGAAACCTATTCTACAGACCTTGGTATACATACCTGTTTAACCAGCAATTAAAGGTTTCGATGAATAGCAGCGTCCTGAATTTACAGTAAGATTTGACATATATTTCACTTTTGAAGTCAATCGTACAGATTTTCTGACAAGCATAAATAATATATTTATACCCTACTTAATAGCAAATTTAATTTCGATTCTAAAACTTTTTGGGTTGAAGCTGTCGTAAATGCATCCGGTGGTATCTGCAAATTAATGATAGGGAGTATAAGGAGGAGTTTTATGTACTTTGGCCTTCCCGGTCAACTGATCTTCAGATTGTTGTATTTTCCCGTGGAACTCCCTATCATTTATTAGCGGATATCTCCATATATATTCATGATAGCTTCAAACCGAAAATGATATTGTAATGTGCATTAAATTTGCCATTATATAGGGCATAAATAAATTATCAAATAATTTCTTATTGTCTCGCTATTGTTCTGTCAACAATGAAAACAAAATTCGGCACCTATGGTGTGTCACAGTATGTAACACACCAAAACTCTGTGACACTCCGTGCCCCTCTTGAAAACTTTTGGATTTAATGGAAACCAAGTCATACTTTGTAGCTTTGCCATCCTGTATATGGCTATTTCTAGTTGTGCATAGTGATGCTGAGTCAGATTTGACCAAAAGGTAAGACATTTTTGGTCTTGCAAGGTGTATTGCGCAGGTTAGGGTCGTTTTGCAATGCACTCGAGAATTTTTGGAAGTAACCTAAACGGCTACCTTCAGTGTCAGTTACTTTATAATGCTCTTTATCTCGTTCTTTATTTGCTTGTGGCGTTTTCAAAGCATTGCTTCAAGAAAAATGTTCTGTTACATATTTAGTAATTTTGCCACCAAACACTTTCCTCCAATCGCCTTATAGGTAAGTAAATGTCGAAAGAGTTATTCTTCGTTTAGTTTTGTGATTTTAGTTCCAAAAGCAAGCTACAGGTTTTGTTAACTGCTCAATTTGAATGCAATAGGACATGCTAAAATGCATTTGGATGCCAAAAAGGTAAGTTACGTATATCAATCTACGCAAAATGCAAAATGATTTCCTGACATCCATGGTATTCAGAAAGAATTAAAAATCATGCATGGATATGACTAATGGACGGTGGTAATTGAGAAATCAAGTTAGGAACATCAAATTTTTAAAGTTAACTACCCTTTTCATTTCTGCCAAAAAAACGCCAGCTGATGTAAGAAAACACCCATCAAGATACAAGAAAAGAAATTTTGGATTTTCTAAAAATCTCAATGAGACAGATTCATGGCAAGAATACAACTGTAAGGCAACTAAATTGTGATAAAGGAATTGATAATTGCTGTTAAATAAGAGTAGTAGTTTTAACGTAACAGCATGTTGAAGCAAAACAGTCAGATTACTCCTGACATCCCCCTAAACTACTATAAGTTAATATCTTTCTACCTCATCAAAACTCATTCAAAAAGAACAGTTCATTAGTCAACCAATACATTCATAGCTAACTAGAATAAATGGTATGAAATTATCAGTCCAACATAAATATCTAACACTCTTCTTAATTGTAAATTCAAAACTTTAATGCTATGTCTAAGGAACTGTTTATATGAGGAAACACATCTCAACTGCCAGATCCGGGGCTGACAGGCGAGATGTTACCTTCCCATAGAATCTTCTGCATTTTTCATTTCACCTTTATATGACAAACGCAACACCACCGGGGTAGAGAGTTCACCTCACCAGAGGTGGAATCTCATCTAGGCGAGGTGAAACGTTTTCATATAAACGAAACATAACCGGTATGGTGAAGTGAATTGGTTTATTCGTTGATTCTTATTGGTTAATTCGTTCTGATTTCACGGAAGCGAGACTTTGCTCCATCTCGTCTCTCAGCCCCGAGGCTCACAGGCGAGGTGAAAATTCCATATAAACAGTCGCCTGTCAGCCCTGGATCTGGCAGGTGAGGTGTTTCCCTCAAATAAACAGGGCCTAAAGGCTGGTTTCCAGTCAGTGGAATTTTCTGAGTGGACGGAAATGTACACAATGAAATTATACTCATAAGTAACTTTCTATTCATATTCAAAGCGACATTTTCTCTTGTAAACAAAAGAATTCCCGTCCGTTCGGAAATTTCCACAAGGCCTCAAATAATGCCTTGGACATAAAGTTTTCAAATAAATTAGTACCAAGGAGTCAATGAACACGACGCCGTTTGGAAGGCTACTGTTCCTTGAATATCGCAGAATAAATACTGGACAATAACCTGTTTAATAGCTGACATGGTGAATTAGATTAATAAATTTACTTTGCTAGCTTAAATCAGCCATTTCTTTCCGAAGTTATGGGAGACTGTTTGCAGAAATCCCCTTCCAAAAACCTGCAAAAACGGGCGAAAACGACGATCAAATTTCGTCGCTTTTCAATGACAATAGACAACAACGCTAAAGATGGCGGCTTAAAGATTCAATGTGTTTTCTGCAAAGCATGCTGGTAAAAAGCTCCCTGACGATCACCTAACGACATAAAAATTTCGGTCTGCCGTTTCGACTGGGTGAATTCGAATCGACCTTGAATTTGAATGCAACATGGTTCAAAAGGAACCCTTTCCAGCGCAGAACAAGTAAACTATTGATTGGAATTGATTGAAGTTTTAATGAAAGATTCGCGTTCGAATTACAAAATTTCCTATTTGTTTACATTGATTACTTGCTCCGAACTTTACCACAGATATCTTGTCGAGACAGCAGATCAAAATTTGTTTTGTCGCGTCCAGGAGCTTTTTACCAGCATGCTTTGCGAGGCCGCCATCTTTAGCGTTATCGTCTATTACATGTGTTATAACGTGTTATCTTCTTGGGAGAATTGAATGCCTCAAAATAAATAAGTAATGCTCATTGAGATGGCATTTTTATATTTCCAAGAGAATAACAAGTGCTGAAGGGCACTCAAGTCGTGGCTGTAAAGCAGAAATTTCAAGAAAATGTGATAGCGATTTTAGAAGAAATTTTTTCGAGGTTTCTTGAGTAAGCGTTCTAGAGAAATTCCCTAATGACTACAGAGCAGAGAAAAAGATTTAATTCAAATAAATCTTAAAATCTAATTGAGCAAGTTGGCTATTAAAAAAAACCTTTGCCGATATTATTACTGTTATATTAAAGGAACAGCAGCCTTTCAAACTGGGTGCGTTTTTTCTGACTCAACCTGAAGTCATATGAGTTGAAGAACAAATAGATCAACAATAAAAAGAATAGATAAGATTTGAAATACATCAGTCATCTTCGAGAGATACAGCTCTAGGAAAGTCTCCAGTAAGATTTCAGTAAACTTGTTGCAAAGAGTTATACGCCAGCATATTCACTCTTTTTCAAAGCAAGTGTGTCGCGATTGAGCAAAATATTGGTACGTCTCTTCACTTACTTTTAATTACTTTTACCAATTGAATTACAGCTTTAAGTATTCTTGCAGTTTTGCACCTGTCGTAACAAAGATCTCTTGACAAGATGCATAGTTTATGCTCTGCAGGTGTAGATGATACAGGATGGCATTGGTCAAATTTGCCATAGCAAGAGTTCCTGCATGGTTTCTTATAGTTATCATCTATTATGCCTCTTGATCCACGTGGTTTTTGAGTCGGCAACGTCATTTGATGGCTCTTCAAAACCAATGATAGCGTCATGATAAAGGTCAGAATTAGGGGTTGCCAGTTGTTCATCTTGCAACCTAGAAAAATGGTTCAATGCAAATTAGTCAAAAGTAAAGCGAGCATAGAAATTGACAAAAGCATCGATAAGGGTATTTATGTGCAATCTACTCCTTAAACTACACACACAAACTTTAATCGACAGTATCGAATAACAGGTTTTGATGTAACGCACAGCGAATACATGGAGCTCCTTTGACTCACCCGGTACATTCATTAAAATTCGCTCCTATTTGTAAAATGGTTTACTTTTTGATTTACTCTGAAATGAAATTTAAAGTCGTATTAGTGCTAGATAGATTATCGAGAAAAATTCGTATACAGCTTTAAGTACCGTCGAGGCAAAATGTTGCGATATTTTGGAAGATGTACAATCGTACCGGGTGTCCCCAAAAAAGTACTCCCGTTTGAAAAATCACCCCAATTTGATTACATGACCGATCTCTAAATTTCTTTCTTTGGCAAGTAGATCAAAGACCAAATCATTTTCTCAGGTATAGCTGATCTTTTGATTGGTTTTAAAAATAGCTATTTAGCTCTTTTTCGGACCATCTGGTTTGAAGCATACTGCAAAAAGCACTGATAATTGCCAGATCAATTTCTTTGCGCACATTAAGCTTTTAAATTAGGTATCAAAGACAGAAAGAAATGTCATTGGAAACTTGAAAGGTAATAAACAATCCGACAATTTTGACTCTTAACTATTCTTATTGAAAAGTATAGCTCAAAATAAGGCTTTTCAACGTGCAATTTCCTGACCTTTAGTTATTGACAACAAACATTTTATCCTCTTTAAATATTTTTGGTTTATTGACAAAACAAAGCAAAAGAAAATTTTATCGTAGGTTTGATAATCGAGTTTTGGTGATTTTATAAACAGGAGTACTTTTTTGGGGCACCCGGTAGAAACGAATCTATGTTTTTCTATTATGAACGATCTATGATCTTACGTTTCCAAATTCCAAATTCGTATTACTCTCAGATAGATTATCGAGCAAAGCGTATTCTAAGTACTTTTGAAGCAAAACAATTTCGATATTTAGGGAGATGTATAATCGTAGATTATTTGCTAATTTTTACAAACCTTATAGGTCATTTTATGGAGGGGTCATCCTAAGGCCTTCCATTTTCCAAAATGGGCAGTTCTAACTCAATATGGGTAGTTGTAGCAATTGTGGTTATTGATGGGTAAATGACAAAATGGGCAGTTCTAACTCAATTATGGGTAGTGGTAGCAATTATGGTTATTCGATGTGTAAATGACAAAATGGGCAGCTCTAAAATCTCACTTTTGGGATATTCTACATTAAAGTCTGTTATCCTCAGAAAATTTCCAAAATGAATCCACCTAAATTAAAAAGAAAACTGAGGCCTCTCCAAAGCTACACAATGCCTGCTTTGAACAATTTCTTGTAACAAGCAAAGTTTGCATTTGTAGATGGTAAGAACACAATTTCAATTACGTATTAACCCATTTTAAGCCAATCTGAGTCAGGGGCGTCGTGGCCGGGGGGCAGGGGGGCCATGGTCCCCCTATTTCAAAATCATCGGATTTTCGGAAATATGAGTGCTTCGTCGGAAAATTCTCGGAATTTTTTTGTCTGTTAAACCAAAGGGGGTGAAATGCACTTTTTAGTCTTAACGTGCTCTGGAATTTGTAAATTGAACTAAATTCGTATATCATTGACTTCAAAGGGCAGAATATCTTTATTTGTTTATAGAAATCAAAAGTGATCAGGTCCCCGCTTCTGTGAAAAGATGGTCCTAGAGATTCTTCCAAAAACGAGGAGAAAGTAGCTGGATATAGGTAGGGTGAGTAAGAATTTTTCCAAGAAATGCAGAAAGGTGACCGGGAGAGTCATTCTAAACCAAAGTAAAGGTTGGTATTTTTGAAAATTTTCCAGACGTACTATCACAGAATTTTCAAAGCTTCCATTTCGGGGTCATGCTGGCTAAAATTAGCCAGCATTTCAGGTTTTACGTTTAAAACGTGCGGGTTTTCGGGCTTTTAGATGTATCACGGGTTGCGGCCTTAGCCTATTTTTCCGCTCAGATTTCGAGTTTTCTATCTAAAATCGGCAGATTTTGGGGTTTTCCAAGTCATATGGTTTACTGTTTGTGCAGTTGATTAAGATTGAAAGACTGGCTCTTGGATGCTAAAAACAAAGAGGAAAAATCCCTGAAAGCGAACACGTTGGCAATAATCGAGAAATGCTGGCTAAAATTATCATATTTCGTCCAAAAGTGCAGCTTCGGGTTTCGTGTGCTTTTGCTTTCGTGTTCTCAGGTTTTTGCAAATTTTGATGCGGGTTTTGCGGGTTCTGATACCCCCTAAAGCCCCCCTCCTTGCTGGATTTTGTTTCAAATGAACTAAGCTCAATTTATGCTTGCAAGGCAGAGAATGTGTTCCGATGGGCTGAAGCAACGGAAATCACTAATGTGTTATACACATATTTTTTTATAAGAAACAGCTTGTAAGAAACTCAGACTCTCAGATTGCCAAAACATTAAGAAACTCCAGCATGTTTTCTTTATTCTCACTTGTTTCCTGTATCATATTACTCGGAAAGTACTTGAGTAATGTCTAAACATGGGAAAGGGGTAAAGACACCTTGTTTTGAAATGTTCTAGAGGTCACAGAACTGATAATTTTAAGAAACTTTCAGTACTGGCACAAATTCTTAGTTTCTTATAAAAAAATACGTGTATTTGTGCAGGACTTGTCACCGTAGAACGAAGGCATTGACTGAAACAATAGTAAAATTAGAAAAACTGGAAAAAGAGCTAATCTAGAATCAAAACCAAACAAATGTTTTCCAGAAGTATGCCGTTGACATGGAATCTACACCGAAACAAAGCTTCCATAGCGAAGACCTGCTTTCTGTAGTTTCCAGTCCAACAAGATCGCCTGCTAAAAAGCGAATTAAAATGCAGCTTTTTCAAGACCAAGAAGAAATTTTAGTTACAGATAGAAAAAGTACACGTAAAAGCAAATTGCAGCTTGTTGCAAATAAAAAATTTCATTTCAAGAAGCTCTGCGAGAAAGGCAAAGCAGAACGTCTTCCCCGACCCTGTCGGTGCACAAACGAACACATCTTCTTGTTTTAAAACTCTCTTCAGAGCGGCTCGTTGAAAATCTCTGAACTGTACTCGAAATTTGGTCTCCACAGCTTCGATGAGCCGATACTCCATTTTGCAAAGAAAAAGCGCGAAGGCAAAGACAGAATACTTACAATGAATGCTGACTAAACCAAACCCATTTTATTTCTATGCTAAACCCCCCGACGCGCCACAGTCAGCCCCAGTCTTCTTTTACTTCAGCGTCAGCTTTTTACCTAATCAGCCAATCAAATGCTAAGAATAGGCACGTGGTCTGACCATATTAAGAAAGTCGCAATTTGATTGGATGCGCACGAAATGCGGCGCATTAGGCCATTTTAGTCTCTGTTTTGAAGCTGTATTGTCATGAGTCTCAGTTTGAAGCCATAATATCATTCAATTCAATGCGGACAACTGAGACTCGTGTAATCAGTCTACCTTGTTATCAGACAATTTTGAGGCTGATGGAGTTTCTTATAAATGGAGCCAGTTTGACCTTTGGGAACCTCATTATTAAACTCTTAAAACTCCTAAAACTCCAACTAAACTATTACAATAAACTAAAACTAATATGACCAAATAGAAAAATAAATAATATTAGAAATTCCGCACACTACTTTTCCAGACCTCCAACTTAAAAAACCATTAACATATAAACCTGCAGAAGAATTTGTTTTTGTCTAAACAATGGGTTAAAATAAACGAACTCAAAAATTACATCTCCTGTGCCTATCATGGCGGGAATAGACACTAGGTCATCGGAGTTCCCACCTTGAAAGTCACTTACAATTCAAAATAACACTATTCAAAAGCTACAAAGAAAACAAATTAGTATCTGTCCTCCCATTAGACCTCAGGCGAAAACTAGAAAACAACTAGAAAGTTTTGGAAGAACACAAGTGCAAGGCAATAAGCAGAAGGACCTCCTCTGCGCAGACAGCCAGCCACCGCCCCAAGCCCAAAGCGCGACCCCAACCGGGACAGCACACCAAAACCAAAGAGCAGCAGCCGCCCATCTGCACAGCAAAAATTCCATCCGCCCACTTTCCCGCATCCGTGTTGGAGATAATTTTGCAGTTCTCGTAAATATCACCTAAGAACTGTTTCCTTGAAGCTTTTTTAGCACATTCTGAATAATATAGTACGCTAATTTAAGAAATTGACCATAAATTGGTAAAATACCTTATACTTCAGACAACTTTTATTCTTGCTTCACATTTCAGTTCCTTGATAGTGAAGATCTAAGGGCCGTTTGCGAAATGGTTGCTCAGTTGTCCGTCCGACACAGATTGATTTCTTATATTACAGGGAAAAGTCAAGTCATATACGTTTCACAAATGGCCAAGAAGCGGAATCTGGTCCAGTGAGATCTAGCTTATCCAAAAGACAAAGTACCCAGTTGATATTTCTGCCTTGATCAAGAAAAACTATTCCGTGTCGGCAGAGTCCAGAAAAAGGCCAAACCTTCTTCCGGAAGCAAATTTCATTAGTTAACCTTCGTCATTTTATCAAGTCAAAATATCCAGGTTTTTCGAAATCCTCGCGTTGTTTATAACCCTAAAATTCACAAACCAGTTGCTTTTGCCAAAACTACCCAAAATTTTCCAAGTTTGCTTGCAAAAATTACTAAACCTTCCTCAAATATGACATTGACACGCAAAACCTTCCTCCGGCTCACAGCCGTGGAGCCATGACTTTTTCTGGACTCTGCGTGTCGGACGGAGAAATGATTAACCATAGTCGCAAATAGCTTCTCTACTGTAGTGCAAGTACCTCTACTGGAAATATGTGCAAGAATATCTCATTGATACTCACCAATCTATGCTCCACTGTCTTTGCTAGTGCTCGTCTTCGTTTTGTCAGCCGAAGCACGATGGCAACTCCCTTATATGCAGATAATTTGCCAAATAAGGTAGTCCTTTGAAAATGACGTGGCATATTATTTTTCCTTGTCTATTATTTTTCCTAAATTCTCTTTTGAAACTAAGACAAGGTATGCAGAGAGAAAACGTTCATTTCAAATATATTTCAAATAGCGTTGCGCCCACATACCCTGCACTCACTGCATAATAACATGGCTGGAAATTCTCAGCCTGCTGGCGGTACATCTTTTGTTATGAACAGAGCGCTAGTTTTACAATGCAAATCCTGGCTCCCTGCAGCTGCCATTATGACGTGGTATATTAGTAAAGACTATATCTATAGAGATATTCTATACACGGTTTCGTAACGGAGGCTACCTCGTACTCCTACAAACTTTTCAGCGTGGTATTCCAAGGCCTAAGGGAAATATTCGGATGTTTTTGCAAAGCGAAGATAGCTTATGTTGCATATGTATTTAAAGGGAATCTAAGCATATAAATGTGGCTCAAGCCACTTGAGGTCAAATTCTAGCCAATCAGATATCAGTATTTCCTGTTTACGCAGATCAGCTACCCAAATATGGTTCGGCACTTGTCATGGCTATTTCTATCAAAGTCTTGCATATGCTTAGATTCTCTTTAATCAAAACGAATCGCATAACTTTACTTGAAATTCTTACAGGAAACTTGATACTCTACTTAAAATAGTTGATAATTTTTTTTCTAGGGTTGCAAGGACGTACCCACACTTCAAAGTTCGAGGAGGGGAGGTACCTTGACCTATCATTGGATGGGGACGTGTCATTTTACATGAGAAAATGGTACCCATAAGTCCTCAGAGTTTTGAAAATTTGACGGTAACTATTCCTGAAAGTTGATTAAATTTATGGATAGAATTCGGCAATTAATGAAAAACTTTGCAAAATTCTACAGGAATAGCACCAATAACTGCAAAATTTCTCAAAAGGATCCTCATAATGTCCCAATTTTTGAGAAAGTATCCATGAAAAATTGCACGTCCTCGTATCACCAAGATACCAAGTTGCTCCCCCCCCCCTCTCTCCGAGCTCAGCAGACTATGACAGACCAACTCCGTTGGTATAAACTAATGAAATATGGTTTAATGGCAGTAAACTTTGCATGTGCTTTTTCTAATATAGGTATTGAATATTGAATTAAAGCCAACCACATACCTTCACTTGAGATTCTTACAGGAGATACAATAGTGCGTAACATTTCCTAAATGCTATGAGAATCCAACAGCAACTCAACAAAATCGAGAGATTGTGCAATCTTTCATTTCGAAAGAACACAAAGTTCAGTTTGGTATAACATTTTGCACTGTTTCCAATTGTTGATAAATGTGAAATTGTCATTATTTTGGGGCAAGACGTCAATACTTTATCAGGATGACGTTTGATCTTATTCATGCAATGAGCTACCTATACCGGGTGAGTCAAAAAAATGTTTGTATGTTTGAAAGTCTGTTGCTCTCAAAAAATTTATCAGATTCCTATAAACTAATATTACCTGTGTAGCTAACATATCAACTTAGATAAGAAGAAATATTTTTGTTAAAATCGGTCTTATCGTTCTCAAATTACAAGTACTAACACATGCAAGAAAAACATGGCGAAAGAAAACAACAAATCACAGTGCAAGTACTAACGGCTTGTCCAGGAGACCCCATGCTTAGACAAGTATCAGAGGCTGTTTACATTCAAGAGTTGTCACCCACATTGAATTCCAAAGAAGAATGGGGAAATACGAATATCCCAAGAAGAAGACGAAACAACAGCAACAGGTTCCTCAATGATTGTGACGTTGAAGGCCTTGAAGATGTTCTAAACATATGCGATTGATTAATTATCGAACAAAGCTACCAACTGAAATCAAGTTCGAACACAACCAACATCTAGTTGCTGATGAGGCCTCAGAAGTGAGGCGAAAGCTTCAACATTACGAAACAATTTAAGTGTATGAGTGTTTAAAATAAATGGCAAGCAAAAAGACAAATTATAGTTTAGGATACAACACTCGGGATCGCATTAAAGCTTTAGCAGAGTCTGCTAAAAAAAGAAATACAAATTACAAGTGATTTTATAAAAATTCTTCATCTCACAATCCTTCAAAACAGGCCTAGAAATCCTCGATCAAATTTTCTTTTCATATGCTCATAAAAATTACAACCATCAACCATCAAAAAACTACACTACGATACCAACAGGGAGCATGGAAATTCATAACAGCCCTGCGGCCATTTACAATTAAATCATAGTCTGATAGATGCCAGGTGAGACATTCAGGGAACTTAAATTAATATTAAGCTATGCATGAGTAATAGTGGTTGTCGGAAAAGAAACCACCTGGTTACTATTTTGGAACAGACTTTGATAACAAAGATACAAGAAACAGGACTCTAAAAAGAAAATTACCCAGTAGCAAGATGAAACAAATTTGCTAGCAATCCAGCCTCATGACAATAGAAAAACACAAAACGGCTTGATGATAGATTGATAGTCCCAAGTATATGCGATTATGCAGCAGCCTCTTTATGCACCTAGTAAATGTTTGAGCCATATGATAGACAGATAGAGTTTGATTATAATAGCTGCAGGGCTAAATTGTTAGCAAATTTGATCAATGATTTTAGGCCTGTTTTTAAGGAGCATTATTATAAGATCGCTTGTAATATGAGAATGATACGACCGATTTCGACGAACTAATCTTTCATATATATGCTAATATGTTAGCTATACAGGTAGTATCAGTTTATAGGAATCTGGTAAATGTTTTGAAAGCTACAGGCTCTCAAACGTCTAAATATTGTTCTGACTCACCTGGTATAAGCAATTGCGCCTTTATTCGGATATAAGCGCATTCTCCTTTATGCGGAAGAATAGCGTAGTTAATTCTGCTGCAACTCGCGTTTGGGCGTTTGGGCATTTGGGCGTTTGGGCGTTTGGGCGTTTGGGCGTTTAGGCATTTGGGTGTTCAGGCGTTCGGGCGTTCAGGTGGCTAGTAAATCCATCTAAATTTAAGGTCTTTGCCTGCTGTTGCAAAATTTTTGCAAAACTAAGACCAAGAAGGCCAGAGAAAACAACGAAAACCACACACAAAGTCTACTTACATTAAAACCATAGTTCATTCACTTAAATCAGCAGAGTTCGTGACGTTTCATGATTTCTCGAGCGTGGGTACGTCCTAACCCCCCTAGTGCAATGTTGTACCAACTGTTGGATTCTCTGTAAAGATTTCAAGTAGAGTTATATGCCATTGTTTAGAATTCAATGCATGCATTAGGAAAATATCGCACGAAGTCCAACCCTCCATCAAGAACATAATTCATTCTTTCATACGACATATTTCGTGATCTACCGCGTTCTGTCGAGCGTGGGTACGTCTTGTCACCCCAGGAGCAAATTTGTACCAACTGTTGTATTTCCTGTAAATATTTCAAGTAATGTCGTTGTTTACAATTCAATGCCTGTGTTAGCAGCAAATATCATACACAAAGTCTACCTACATTGAGACCATGATTAATTAGGTTATACCGACAGAGTTCATTTGAAGCGTGGGTGCGTCCTGGGGACCTAATTGCAAAGTTGTATAGACTATTGTCTTTCTTGCAAAGTTATTGATTTTTAATTCAGTTGGTTTTGTCCAATTCCTATGTTTGGAAAAAATATCACACAAAGTCTAGCTTCATTAGCACAATAGTTAGTTTGTACCGACAGCGTTGTGATCAATTAAGGTCTGTGAAGCTTGGGTACGTCCTGATGCCTCAAGTACGAAGTTATACCGACTACTGCATTTCTTGCAATGACATGCGTTCAAGGCCATAGTTAATTTGTTTATGGCGACAGAGTTTGTGATATACTTGGAGTACTTGGAGCGTGTATACGTCCTGCCACCCTCAGTAAAATGTTGTGCCCAAGGTGTCGGGAATTTGGTTCTGATTCTCCGCGATGTAGTGTAGTGACGTATGTATCAACGTATCTATTTAGGTACGTCACGTGACGTGAACCGCATGTTGTAGAAACTAAGATGGCTACTAATTAGGCGCGTTCGAACTCGACCTGCAACTCGGCTACAAAGACGTTATATCTGGCGACGAGGATACACAACAATCAAAATTTTCAGGTTACCAATCACTTGTGCAACGATGGCACATGCTTTGCCTGCTTTTCCTGCTTTTGATGTGGAAGGAGATCAACATGGACTGAATTTACGATGGCAAGAATACATTGAACGATTTCAGAACTTTTTACTGGCGTTAGATGTCAAAGATGACACTAGGAAGCGAGCCATGCTATTACATTTTGCAGGTGAAGGAGTTTACAGAATATTCAAAACACTCCCTGACACTGGAGAGCCCAAAGATTATGAAAAAGCGGTCGAGAAACTTACTGGTTATTTTGCACCAAAACAGAACAAAGAGTATGAACGTTACATGTTTAGGCAGACCAAGCAGGATTCTGCAGAAACCTTAGATGCCTTTCATACACGTCTGAGGAATTTATCACTGACATGCCAGTTTCCAGAGGCAGATTCAGAAATCATAACCCAAATAATTCAAGGTTGTTCATCAGGAACCCTAAGGAGAAGAATTTTAAGAGAGCCTACAATGAAATTGTCTGATATTCTGGATCTTGGAAGAGCCATGGAATCATCAAATAGGCAAGCAACTGAAATTGAAAGTAACACCA
>REGM01000115.1:690062-704366 GCA_004194415.1 Aurelia aurita | reverse complement strand
TTGTCGGGAATTTGGTTCTGATTCTCCGCGACAATAACTCTCGGAAGGTAAAGAGCACAAAACTCACGTAGTTTGTGTAGATATAGCTCTTAATTGTAATTCAACGCAGAAAACTTCCCTTCAGTTAACAGGGCAAGTTACACTCACGAATAGTATTGATTTCTACTCTCAACTGAGTCTCAACTCTCAACTCTCAAAAAAACTCACTAACCCGGTTACAATTTGGCTTAAATAAGTTTTCAAATATTCTAGAATAATTTGTCATGATTACTAAGCATTAATGTCATCTACAGTCAGCAATTAATAAGTTTCTAAATTAAGTATCCCTAGAATATTCTAGATCAAAATCGAGTGTTCCAGTTCCCGCTAAAATGTTCTACATACTCAGGTTGAGGTTAAGTAATTGACTACGAGGCTACACGGAATATTCTGGATGTAAACAGCCTAAATTTAGCTACAAGTTACAGCCGGTGATGTAAAGACTAGATATCTTGATAAGCATGACGTTGACGTCAAAGGCGAACAATAACAAGGTAAAGTAAATAAGCAATTACGTAATCGAATGTTCTGGAATGTTCTTCAAACAACAAAAACCACGACACAAGGGTGAATCTTTGGGTTCACTACCTAGTCGTGGGATAAACAGGTCGGGCAAGTTTTTGCATTGTTCCGATAAAGGATGAATTTTTGCTGACTGGGTGGAACAAATGTGTCCCTGCTGAAGAAAAATGTTTTTTTGCAGTACATTTAACCTACAAACAGATGAACTGCAAACCTTTCAAACCTCTTTTTGAACAGTTATTGCTAAAGAAAATTGCAATGAATTTTCAAATTTAACTTTCATCATTAAATATTTTTGCAGGGTTGTATTTTGAAGCATTTTCAAAGTTCAAACTGAAGAAAATGAATTCAAATCTAAACTTTTTAGTATGTTTTCTAACTACCATATCAACTTATGCATTGAAATTGACATGTTCCTCTTGTTTTTCTTCAACATAGTTCATTTACTGAATAAAACCCAAAATCAACAGAAAATCCAAAAGTATAAAGCCTTATTAGTACGCCTGCTTAGATTCAGCATACTTTCGATACTTATGCATTTCTTGAAGACAACTCTTGTCTATTCGATAACTTTTCTTGCGTCACCTAAGAGAACTTACAGTATTAAAAGAGCTATGAGACAACAAAAGCAATTTCTTGTAGAAATGCTGCAATACTTTGCTGAGCAAGGGCGTTTAGAGACTCGAAGATGATCGTTTTAGCTTCACGACTATATGGCTCATCAATCACTCTCTAGAGAGGGCTTCACTACAAAAAATCTATAAATTTCCATATGGTGTTGGAAGACGAAATTTACCAGAAACTAACAATTTCTTCAAGGAAACTAAGAGACAAGTTTCTGTTTCTTACCTCAGAAATTATAGGAAATCATTTCTTTCCTTTTAGTTTCCAAGATAAAAATTGTCGTGAACTTTTGATATTTTTGATGTGCTTTGAGTAAATAGCCTGAGGCAGAATAGCTACTATTTGTTACAACTAAACAGCTCTGCTTTAAAATTTCTACGATGATTATGATTAAGATATGTCTTTTTCAACTCAACATCTGCAGTACTGAAATTTTATCAAACACCGGTGGTGCTAATTTGGTTGTATATTCTGAAATCGAATTAGATACAAATAGACCTTGTAAGGATATGATTATTGCAATCTACTATAAATTACACCAGCAGACACCTATTGTACACTTAAAACCAGAAATACATATCTGTTTTAGAAGAAATACACCTGAAATGTCGTTTGAAGGCATGATTGTAAAACAGGCGCTGACTTTCTTTCAAGAAATTCTTTGGACAGACCATGCGAGCTAATGGGAAGGAAAAAGATATTATGTTAGGGAGGGTAGGGGGGACAAGAAGATGAGGCAGACAAAGAACAAAATGGCTGGATGTGTTGAAAGAAACAACGGGGATGTCCTTGCATCAACTGAAGGAAAAAGTAGTGAATAGGACAGATTGGAGGTTGTTTGTTCAGGGGATCGCCAGAAGTCGCCAGCGACGTGATGGTACTTAACGACGACATCTGGAGCAATAATGATAGCTACTGAGAACACCTACTACCCATCATTTTTTTCATGATCTGTAGACAACTATCAGGCTAATTAGGAACTTATGTTTCTTCACAGGAGCTATCTGAATAAGATATTTAAATATACATTTGTCTATTGTTCATAATCAGCTGAAAAGAGAACTCCCTCTAGGAAATAGAAAGAGCTCTCTATGAAGTTTTTCTCTGACAAGGAGCTATTTTGGAGTGGATTTTCCATTTTTGCATTTGTTTGAAGGTAAAGATTAACTAGTGATGTATTCTTTCTCGGTTAATTAAGCATTTCGTGGAAGACTTGTGCGTTTTCGGGAAGAATATACCGGGTGGTAAAAAAGAATTCAAAATCTAAATCACGTCTTGTTGCCTAAATCAAAAGTTATCAACTCAAAGTTTGTATCAGAAATTAGTTGGAAGGTCCTGCTACCTTTTGAGATGTTGCTCGGTCAATTTAAGCTATGACCACTCTCTAAAAGTGGTTTTAAAAATATGTTGATTCTTATTCTTTTATTGTTCAAACAAAGTTGCACTGTCGCCACAGTTTTTCATTCCATTGTCCATGCTTTGGAAGACCTATAGGTATTGAGTCAGTTAAACAGTCTGCGTTTTCCGAAACATAAGGAATCTGGTTGTCGATAGCCCATCTGCTTGGCTGAAGTTGATGAAAAAATGAAAGTAATCACACGAAACGCATTGTGTTACAGCGAGTCTCTTTGTTTTTTAGGGGTGTTACTTGATCTTTATCATATGGGTCACATGATACCCGGCAGAGCAGGTCTATTTATCATCCTTTTTCAAGAAATAGATTTCCCTAGATGACTTCAGTTCTATATCTTTGTTAAAACTATGCAAAACGTGGCCTGGAAAAAGATGGCGATTATTTCCCTCTTATTATGAAATGTAGGAATGTAGGGTATTTTCATAAAAGCTGAGTAATAGTCTTTCTCTCATGCTTTTCAAACAAGGAATATTTCTTTGAGTCAACTACCAAGAATACCGGGTGAGTCAGAACAATGTTTAGACTTTTGGAAGCCTGTAACTCTCAAACCATTTTTCAAATTCCTATAAACTGATAACAACTGTGCAGCTAACATATCAACGTAGATATGAAAATTTAGTTTGACGAAATCGGTTGTATCGTTCTTAAATTACAAGCGATCTTATAAATTTGATCAAGGATTTTAGGCCTGTTTTGAAAGATTTTGACATGAAGCATTTTGTAAAATTGCTTGTAATTTGAGAAAGAGAACGATGGGACCGATTTCGGCGAACTAAATTCTTATCTAAGTTGATACGTTAGCTACACGGATATTGTCAGTTTATACAGATCAAATAAATAGTTTGAGAGCCACACACGTCGAAAAATTTGCCTTACTCACCCAGTATGTCATTTGAAGAAGAAAAACAAAAGTTTACGAATGACCTCAATTTGCTCAAGAAGCAGTTGCAAGCTCTTCGCTTGAAGTTAAAAGGCAATTGAAAGTTTATTGGCAAACGCGCCTTACGGAGCTGCTTCAAAAAGATCCATTTTCTCCATGGCAAATGCAGAGTCAAGGTGAAGCACAGCGGAATATCTTTTTTTGATGGTGGGAAAATGGGAAAAATCACAGCTGAAAATATTTGCGATTTGATGTAAACAAGTCACAGGCACAACGAGGCGTTCGCAGTTTCTACCTAATGTTTAACCTCCAGGAGATTCAGTCATATTTTGTGGCTTGAAATAATGAAAATTTGGTCAGCACAAATTTTTGTGAAGCTCCTGTGCTTTGCTTTTCCCGCTCGCAATGTAAACGTTTTCCCACGTGTCTTTGTCCTTCATGTCAAAGGTCAATTCTAAACATACGCCTTTGTGAAAATTTTCTCTGCGACTATAGTGCACCACAAGAGACGTACTGAAGAAAACTTGAATACATGCTGCTCAAGTGTTTTTGGGTATTCTAATTTTCAACGATTCCCCAAGTTCTAAATGAATAACAAATTCATCCGTATGCCGTTGATTTCTATCTTTTCAAGTACTAGTCTAGCGTTCTTTGATTAATAGTTGTGTATAGGCAACACAATTCTTCACCTAGCAAAGATATCAACAAGATCCAAAAGAATTAGAATATAAAAAGCGTGGGCTTGTTTATAAGAAAATACGACAACAAGACTATTCGAGTTTGAATGAGCTAAAGTTTTAAAAAATGGGTGGGCCAAAAAATGTAGCCCTAAAGATAAAAAGCTTTCTGGAAAACTTTTAGAATGCAAGATTTTGATGAAATTTATATGGCACTAAGAACCGCATAAAACACACCTATTCAGTGAAAATCATGTAGTAATAGAAAAATGAGTTTTCGAAGAAAGATGGCTGTGAAAACCTGTAACTAAATCATTAATCATCAACAATAACCAACCAACGAATTGCTTGATTATTGAATGATTTCTGTGCAAATGCTTTTCCTAATCTCTCGCGTTAACCAGAGGGGATTTTTAAATATACCTTTGTAAGTTTGAAAGAAATGAATGTGTCTTTTAGCAGGATACCATAGCATGATCCGTAAGTAACATAATTTTATGGTAAAATGGAAATTTACCTAATTTCGACTTGTACGATCATTATTTTTCAATGCCTCTCATTTTGTGGCAGTATCTTGCAATGTTGTGATTATTTTTACAAAGAAGATGCAAGTAGAGGTAGAAACTATCCACGACCAGAAAAAATGTTTTTGTATTTGTTTTTGTTTTTGTAGACACTTTAGTTGGTCAATTTGTGTTTCTATTGCTAGTGACTTCGTCTCAAAACATTCTTTCTCTCCAACTACAGCTGATAATCAGCTGATTAAGATGTTTTTGAAACATGTACATTTAAAGGGGCCTGTGCAAGATAGATCCTTTGCGGGCGTGCATGCAATCAAAACAAAAACAAATGCAGGCAAGGGCTTCATGTATGCAACTTCTAAGGTCCTGAATTGTGTCGCCTATGCAATAGGATCTTATAAGTACATTTCAGGACCTTAGAAGTTGCATATATGAAGCACTTCCCAAAGTCGTTGTGCGTGAACGATCTTTTATCGCACGTTTCCTGCTTGGCCTTCGTCCAAATGTTTTATGTTGACTCTGAAAAGTACACCACATGTCGAGCTTCTCACCGCTTCGGTCTTCCAAGCTTACTGCCTGTCCCTGACATGATGCTCTTTCAAACAAAAGCTGGTAACATCAGACAAGCTGCTAGGCGGCAGCCATCTTACTTTCTGATAATCAGAAAGTCAACTTCGGCGCGCAAAGGATCTATCTTGCACAGGCCCCTTTAATGTAAATCAATAAAAATTATCTTTAGGTAATCAGATGAACATTTAATGTAAATCAACATAGTTTATCTTTAGATAATCAGATAAATGGTTTCAAAATGCAAGTTGATTGTCTAAAACAAGGAATTTTCGGTTAGAAATTCCAGATGAAATCCCCAGATGACAGTTGCAATGTCAGTTTCTAGAGGACTTGTTTTTAAATCGGATCTGGTCAAGGATAATGAATTATGTCTTCAATCATCTTATGATACTTAAAAATCTTAAGCCCTGCCCAAGCAACCAAATATTGCTTACAAAAATTTACATTTTCTTGCAAAGAAAAACGCTTGTCCATTTGGCCATGTCGCAAAAATTTGCTTGACAGTCATTTTTTTGGTTGTGACCAGCAAACGTTTGCTGAATTTTCAAAAACATTGCCAAACAATTATTGCCCAGATCTGCTTGTTCTAAAATGAGAAATATTGCTTGGCAAGCAAATCTTATATTTAGCCGATTAATTTTTGGATGCTTCGCCAGGGCTTTAGGTAGTCCTAACAAAGCATTTTCAATTCTGAAGAACTTTTATCAAGACCGGAACATTTATAAAATTATTACAATTTAAATCTGACATCTGACTAATATCTTTCTTTAAAAGATTGACGTAAGAGGTATGAAAGGCAATTGGGATACAATTTCATAGTAATTCCTACATGGTATGGAAAATGGCAAAAAACTAAAACACACATTTGGAATGCTAATAATAGCGAGCTATAAAATCTTCTGCAAACTACATTTTAAGGCTTCGTCTTGTCCACTATGCATTCTGTGATCATGGACTGTGATCTAAGACAACTACCGGTTGTGTCAAAAACATGTATAGACGTTTGAAATCCTGTAGCTCTCAAACCATTTTTCAGAATTCATTAAACAAAACTGATAATAACTGTGTAGCTAACATATCAACTTAGATAAGGGTCCTTTGCAACCAGTATACATTGCACGTGCCATCTCTTTGTTGGCGGCCATTTTCGTGGACCATAAAAATGGCGACAACAAAGAGACCACAAAAGAATGCATTCACAAAGCATGCCAGTTGCAAAGGCCCCTTTAGATAAGAAAATTAGTTTGTGAAAATCAATCGCATCGTTCTCAAATTACAACCGATTATATAAAAATGCTTCATCTCAAAATCCTTAAAATCAGGCCCAAAATCTTTGATCACATTTGGTAATTGATAAATTATTTGGTAATAATCTTTTTATAGTCTCATCCCATATGTTACAAAGCAAACAAAGCAAGAAAAAACAAGCAAAGTAGACAAAGCAAACAAAGCAAGCAAAGTAAGCAAAGTAAGCAAAGTAAACAGCATAGACAAAGTAAACAAAGCAAGCAAAGTAGACAAAGCAAACAAAGTAAGCAAAGTAAGCAAAGTAAACAAAGTAAGCAAAGTAATTAGTAAACAAAGGAAACAAAGTAAGCAAAGTAAACAAAGGAAGCAACGCAGACAAAGCAAACAAAGTAAACAGCGTAGACAAAGTAAAGAAAGCAAGCAAGGTAAGCAAAGTAGAAAAAGCAAACAAAGTAGCAAAGTAAACAAAGCAAACAATGTAGACAAAGCTAACAAAGTAAACAAAAGAAACAACGTAGACAAAGCAAACAAAGTAAACAGCGTAGACAAAGTAAAGAAAGCAAGCAAGGTAAGCAAAGTAGACAAAGCAAACAAAGTAGCAAAGTAAAAAAAGCAAACAATGTAGACAAAGCAAACAAAGTAAACAGCGTAGACAAAGTAAACAAAGTAAACAAAGCAAGCAAAGTAGGCAAAGTAGACAAAGTAAGCAAAGGAAACAACGTAGACAAGGCAAACAAAGTAAACAAAGTAGGCAAAGTAGACAAAGTAAGCAAAGTAAGCAAAGTAAGCAAAGTAAGCAACGTAGACAAAGTAAACAAAAGAAATGAAGCAAGCAAACCAAAAAAGGAAACAACGTAGACAAAGAAAACAAAGTAGCCAAAATAAACAACGTAGACAAAGCAAACAAAGCAAGCAAGGTAAGCAAAGTAGACAAAGCAAACAAAGTATCAAAGTAAACAAACAACGTAGACAAAGCAAGCAAAGTAAACAGCGTAGACAAAGTAGACAAAGCAAACAAGGTAAGCAAAGTAAACAAAGCAAACAAAGTAGCAAAGTAAACAAAGCAAACAACACAGACAAAGCAAACAAAGCAAACAGCGTAAACAAAGTAAACAAAGCAAACAAGGTAAGCAAAGTAGACAATGCAAACAAAGTAGTAAAGTAAACAAAGCAAACAAAGTAGATTTGCAGCGGATTTGCAAGATTCTGGTGTCTAAAATAATTTAAAGTCTAAAATAATGATTAAGGGAAAGGGCTGTGTCACAACCAGAGCCCACTCATTTTATCGTTACTTTTTAATATCTAATCAATCATCGAACGATTTTTTTGGGACACCCTGTAGGTTGTATTGAGTCACTGCAAGATTTCTTCGTTATTCCTGACTTGTAGATGCTAAGTCTTCACTATCAAAGTAAGATTGTTTTAACTAGAAGGCTAAAATTGCTGCTAAAATTTTTGTTCGCAATATCAAACATGGTCTAAAGTCATGGGGTATTTTGTTGGGGTTCTGCTTTGGAAAATGGACAAGAAATGACTCACAATGTTGAACAAATTTTTCAATTTTCATTCTCTAGGGAGGACAAACAAATGAGGAATTCTTACATATAAAATATCTAAAAAGCTTATACCAGTTTCCAAAGGACTAACAGTTCAATGGCAACTGTTATTATTCTAGAGCTGCTAGTTAGACCGAATTTGTTAGAATTTGATTGGGTGATCATCTGCGCAAAATCACCTATAACTCATATTGACATCACTGGATTTAAAGGCATAAATTAGTTCACATCTATTTTAGACTCCACACTGAAAAACAATGTTAGTTTCATTGTAATTTATGAAGATTCATGATCCTACAGCTCAGAAAACACCAAAACTCTTTTTAAACTCATCTGGGACAAACCAAAATCATTTTGTTTCGCTTTGCAAGTTTTGCCCGATTAAATGATTGGACGAATTAATGCTGGTACCCTCTGCAGTTGCTAAGGGCAGGAGTATGTATGCTAGGGTTATGAACTAAAGGTCTGAGACAAAAAGCGTTCTGGTTGCTTTTTAACAGAAAAAAGATTGAGTGTAGGTGTAAGGCTCCTCTCACTGAGCATTCTCCTTTCGATTTCAGTTTTCAAAACGCGTGGTGACATTTTAAGAATATGATCGATGTTGTTTTCATTTCTACTCAGTCGGATTGCCAAATACGTCCGTGACAGAGCTCACGAAGTCAAGCATTTGTTTATCCAAGGATATGAAAATGTAATCAATGGCCTAGACAGAAGCATACAATTTTGACAAAAGAGTAAGAAGATTTTTTACTTACATGAAAACCTATGACTTTCCTACACGATAATTTTCTAATATGTCCACCTGCTTAGATAAATATGATGAAATAGATACCAAAACAACAAATTGACAACATACCAAATCAAAAGCAGACAACAATAATTGAAAAAATATCGATGATCAAAATCTGAAAAATGAAAAATGAAACCGATAAATGAAAAGTTTCGTTAAATAATAACTTCGTTAAATAATAACATTGAGCAAATATTTTAGTCTTCAATAATAGCCTGTGACTTTCCTACACGATAATTTTCTCAGAGGACGAGCTGTTCAGATCAATATCATGAAATTGATACGAAAACAACAGCTTAAAGGGTCTGCTTCAACCAGCATGCCTTGCACGTACCATCTGTTGGTTGGCCTTTGTTGTCGTCATTTTCATGGGCCGTGAAAATGGCGACAACAAAGGCCAATCAACAGAGGGCAAGTGCAAGGCATGCTGGTGAAGCACACTCTTTAAGAAACATACCAATGTCTGACTACGTTATAAAATCTTAAAAATCAAAAATGAAAAAACGATAAATGAAAAGCAGACAGAAAAAACTGAAAAAGAAAATCGATCATTAGAAAACTGAAAAACGAAAACGATAGATGAAAATTAGAAGACAATAAACAACAACTGAAAAAGAAAATCAAGACAACAATTTGTTCTTAAATAATAGCCTGTGACTCTAGGACCAGATGTTTCAGTTCAGTTCAGTTCAGTTCATTTCATTTTGAAATTCCAGCATACAAATCTTTCTAACAAAACAACAACAGGTTACATATAAATATAAATTTACACAGCAACATAGATAGAAGACAAAGACAAAAAATACATATGATGGTACACAACTAAGAGATTAGAGATTTGCATGAAAAAATTTCTTAAAGCAGGAGCTCTCTCAGTAGATAAACTAATCGAGGAGAGAGCACCCCCTGTAATAAAAACCTATTATTTTAGTGATCACACCACAGGCTGCTCAGCATGAAGCCCCAGGACTAACAAAAACAACTGCCACATGACCCCCACCCCCTCCCAAAAGAAAGAGAGTGAGGGCCACATAACAGCCACTCCCATCAATCCCACAATCCCACACAACACAGCCCATATGGTTACATCTTCATGGTTCTTAAAGTTGATATTTTGTGGAGAACATATGTAATTTGAGTTTCCAGCGAAAGCTTGTAACTGAAGGAGATTGTTTGATGACATAGGGGATGTTGTTCTAGCATTTGGCACCTGCATATCTAACAGATCTTAAACCATATTGCAAGGTGTTTCTTGAGTCATAAAAATATCACCTTTGGAGGCCTGCCGTATATCATACCGATGAACAGATGACAAAGTTTCAAAAAAATTGTGAAAAAAGACAGGAGAAATCATGTTAACAGATTCATACACAAAAGTGAGCAGCTTTAGCTCAAACAAATCATACAATTTAAGAATTTTCAAATCAGAGAAAATTGGTGTGGATGGAGATGTAAAGCTCTTGTTTTATACTGTCTGATTCAAAGTATATGTTTGTATCATCAGCAAAGAGATAGAAAGATAGCTTGGAAGATGAGTTAGGAAGATCATTTATATAAATTAGGAACAGAAGTGGACCAAGGACAGAGCCCTGTGGTACACCACAAGTAACATTGAGATGACTGGAGTTGCAACCATTTACTGATACATATTGACTTCTGTTACTAAGATAGGAGCTAAACCATGCTAAAGCTGTGCCTCGAATGCCATAATGTTCAAGTTTGTTTAGGAGAATCTGATGATTAACAGTATCAAAAGCCTTTTGTAGGTCAAGAAAGATTCCACATCCAAATTTTTTGTTATCCAAAGAATTCTTGATTGATTCTGTCAAACTGATTAATGCATGATTAACAGAATGACTAGCACGAAAACCAAACTGAAGATTATACAAGATTTTATGTACTTCCAAAAAATTATATAAACGCTTATACATTAATTTCTCTGTGACTTTACTGAAAACAGACAAGAGAGATATTGGTCTACAGTTTGAAGTAGTCAAAAGGACACCCGTTCTTAAATAAAGGGATGACTTTGGCTCGCTGCATTTTTTCAGGAAAGATACCAGATTGGAATGACTCATTAATAATTTGAGACAGGGGGAAAGAAATGTAAGGAGAAAGAATTTTTAGAAGTTTAATAGGTATACTATAGGTTTAAACATATCTATTATATCTGATATTACATATGGAGCTGCGGGAGATATAAACAAAGAGTGTGGATTATTTTTATCAAAATAATCTAGGGGAGATTTTGGGAACTTGGGTATACTCTTTGTAACGCCATCAGCTACATTAACAAAAAAATTATTAAAAATATTAGCCATAGATGCAGAATCAGTTGTTAGATTTCCATTTGCATCCTTAAGTTTGTTGATAAAATTTACATGAGAGTTCTTAATGCTAATAATGGACTTTATTCCAGTCTACAAGAGCTTCATATTATTACTATTGACATTGAAATAATTGTGAAAATAGGTCGACTTGCTTTCTTTTAGCTCATTTGCAACTCGGTTTCTGAATTGTTTATATAAAAGTGTTGTTGTTGTATCTGATTTTTTCCTGAGTTTTTTCAGAAATTTATCCCTTAAACGCATCATTTTTCTAATTCTGTTATTTATCCACGGCTTATTTCACAATTTAAGTTCATTTCTAGTAAGCTTCTTCAACGGAGCATGTTTTTTAACAATCTCATCAAGGCTAGCAAGAAATCTATTAAATTTTGCGTTTATATCATTTTGATGCTCGTTCAAATACTCAAAGTCAAGATTGTTAACATCTGCAAGAAACTTTTCCTGGTCAAATTTTGAATAGTCATGTTGATAATATGACAGGGTTTTAAACAGATAACAAAATCTGAAAATTGACAAATGAGACCGATAAATGAAAAAGTAGAAAACAATAATCGAAAAGAAAATAGAGGGAAAGTTTAATCTTACGTAAAAACCCGTAACTTTCCTACACGATAATGTTCTAAGATGTCCACCTGTTTGGATGAAATAATGGAATTGATACGATGACAACAACAACTGATTTCATAAAAAGATCTCTTACGTGGAATCAATCAGCTTTTAGAAATGCTCCACCGTAACATCCTTAATCAGCATTCAGCAGTACTGATTATTGGTATGAAAATAAAGATTGCCGGAAAATTAATTTGACCTTATTTTTGGACCTTAAGAAAGCCTTTGATACAGTTGACTATCGGGTGCTATCGTGTCTAAATAATAATAATGATGATAAGAATACTCCCACGATTCGCGTCTCTACTTCGCTCCTATTCAGAATATGAAGATGCTTTTCGAAAAATGATAAAATGCTGTGGATGTAGGCTCGCGTTTCTACACCCAAAAGAAAACTCACGGGGTAATAAAATATGAAATGTTTCTTATAAAGTCAAAAAGACGCTGCATAGGAGCTATGTCTCCACAATAGGTGGCATGAGGAAATTTTCAAATGCTTCAGGAGTAGCCAATTACACTCAATTAGGCATCGTTGCAGTATTTATGCACAATTAATTAAAAATGCGGCATAAATACACAACCCATACAGTTAGGAGACATTGGTGATGCGTCCTTGGGCAAAGTATCTTGAAACTACAATCCTGGACAAAAGTTATGACATTGCAGATCGATTTGACCCTCTCCCAAGTTCAAAGTACCCCCTCCCCCCTAATCAATGTTGTTCGAGGCTGGAACACTTCAATTATCACCAACATGCATTCGAGAATCATTGTCGAGCAACATTGACAAGGGGGAGGGGGATTGCAAAATCATAATCCCCATTATTATTCACAATACAATTCAACAGTTGAAAACGATGCCAGTCTCCTAACCTTTTGTCCAGGATTGTAGTATCTTAAACGTTGTCTTAGATACTTTTTTTTAAAGTAACTAGTATCTTGTAATAAGATTCTTTTTCGCGAGTAACAGTATCTCGTAATAAGATAATTAATTTTCGCAGTAACAGTATCTTGTAGTAAGATCCCTTGCGAGTATCTTGCACATCCCTGGTCATTTGTCATTGCAGAATTTTCCAGTTATTGTCCCCCAGTAAGCATTTGTATCCAAAAGGCCTAAGACAGAAAGTTACTATAAAGGGCCCACCGGGAAATTTTCCGGTATCCAGGTGGGCCAGTTCGCCACTGTCAAGTACACAGCAGTTAAAGTTACATGTATCTGCATCAGAACATCTTACTACATATTTTTATGAGAGAAAAGGACTGGTGGTCCTCACCTGAACCTATGGAATTTCAAAACAGACTTTATTTGTATTAACTTAGGGTTTCATACTGTGGTATGCAATTCAGCCATGCCTTACAGAGAGTGGTTGTATTGAATAGGTATAAATAGATTCTTTTTCTTTCTTTTTAAAAAGTAATTTTTAGTATTTTAGAAACGTATGTATTAGGTTGAATCTTCGATGAAAAGGCTTCCATTATTATACTGAAAACATCTGAAAGAAAGACAAATAATTTTTCTTCATATTTGCTGCTAGGGAAACTGAATTTGAAAACAAAAAATGGTCGCAGTACAGTTGTTAAGAATTTAAACTGGTAAGCTGGAACACTGCAATGTGACAAAAAACAACAGCGAATATGGTAGAATTAAGAATATGAATTGACAATATTCTATATTGCTAAGAAAGTCCTTATGTTGAACTGAAAGGGGAAAGGACAACAAAATTTAGCAATCAATAAGAAATTTCAAGAGCTACAGATTCTTTTTTCAGAACTTAGATTTATCTCATGTTGTTCTGAATTCGGTATGACCTTCTGCAACGTTGTTTGACCTTGTAGTGAAATTCCGCTCCCTTCACTATATATTTTGTGTGATCTCTGTCCCCAAAAGTGGGTTTATTCCATGCCTAAAGCTGCACAATGTTGTCATCAGAATTGATGTGTGTCTGCAGAATCCGGACATTTTTAATGAATTTGATGACACAAAGCTTGTCTGACAATCCTTTGTCATTTCATTGAAAAAAGGTTTATTTTTCAAGTAATCCTGGACAAGTAAAGGCCGCTTCCTCATAAACGCCCTTAAGTTTGAGATTTTGACAAACGCCGCAGGCGTCTATAACATGAATGGGGAAAAGTTGTTTTAATTATGCCTGAGAGCGGACAGAGGTAGAACCACTTCTATGGTTTGTCCAGATTATTTCTTGTGTATGGAAGACAATTCGAGGCAGGTGATGTAAAAACTGGTTTCTTTTTCGGAATAGTGTGCACACAGGTAGAAACAATTCTGCAAAGATTGGGAAGATTAAAGGTGTCTTGGGAGACAAAGGAGGATGGAACCAGTGTGGTGGAAGAAGTGAGTGTTTGATATAAATGTATGCTTAAGGTTACTGTAACCCCGGGGGTAACTTCAATAGGGAGATGACGGGGGTGTGCCATTTTGACATGTGAAGTCACACCCTAAAATTTATAGATTTTCCAAAAACCATACCCCAAAATTAATAAAATTTATA
>REGM01000115.1:584818-689927 GCA_004194415.1 Aurelia aurita | reverse complement strand
TTTTCAGAACTTAGATTTATCTCATGTTGTTCTGAATTCGGTATGACCTTCTGCAACGTTGTTTGACCTTGTAGTGAAATTCCGCTCCCTTCACTATATATTTTGTGTGATCTCTGTCCCCAAAAGTGGGTTTATTCCATGCCTAAAGCTGCACAATGTTGTCATCAGAATTGATGTGTGTCTGCAGAATCCGGACATTTTTAATGAATTTGATGACACAAAGCTTGTCTGACAATCCTTTGTCATTTCATTGAAAAAAGGTTTATTTTTCAAGTAATCCTGGACAAGTAAAGGCCGCTTCCTCATAAACGCCCTTAAGTTTGAGATTTTGACAAACGCCGCAGGCGTCTATAACATGAATGGGGAAAAGTTGTTTTAATTATGCCTGAGAGCGGACAGAGGTAGAACCACTTCTATGGTTTGTCCAGATTATTTCTTGTGTATGGAAGACAATTCGAGGCAGGTGATGTAAAAACTGGTTTCTTTTTCGGAATAGTGTGCACACAGGTAGAAACAATTCTGCAAAGATTGGGAAGATTAAAGGTGTCTTGGGAGACAAAGGAGGATGGAACCAGTGTGGTGGAAGAAGTGAGTGTTTGATATAAATGTATGCTTAAGGTTACTGTAACCCCGGGGGTAACTTCAATAGGGAGATGACGGGGGTGTGCCATTTTGACATGTGAAGTCACACCCTAAAATTTATAGATTTTCCAAAAACCATACCCCAAAATTTACTAAAATTTATAGATTTTCCAAAAACCAAACCTCAAAATTTACAGGATATGCAAAATGCATACCCTAAAATTGAATATTATGGGTCAAAAATCTCAAAAGTTTACCCCAAAGAATTATTGATACCCTAAAATCATGATACCCTAAAATCTATGATCATACCAAAAATGATACCCCAAAATTTATGGTTTCTTATGATCTTACTTAAAATGACACCTTAAAATTTATTTTCTGCCTGAAAAAAGGCACCCCAAAAAATGGCACACCCCGTACCAGTATATATGGAAGTGACCCCCCCCCGTGACTGTAACCCTTCAGACAGCGATTAAGAAACTCTATTTTCCACGGCCGTTTTTTAAACTATACCAAACAAAATTTTATGTTATTCGAAGCATAATTAACCGCGGAATACCTTAAAAATATAACCAGTTGCTTAAATAAAAACGCATATGATTTATTCCAGATTTGAGGCGAAATCAACCACCCTTGCGAAAAATTCTTGGTGTACCCCATCGGGCATTGTTCGACCAAAATTATCTATTTACCAAAGACTTAAGGTCCTGAACTGCAAAAGTATGTCACGAATTTTTAATAAAACGTACTGTCTTGAAATAATGCAATTTTAAATCAATGTTAATGTCTGAAATGTCTTTTTAACTTTCAAACCCTTATAAAAGTCGGACCAGTGGATCTATCATAAATCACTGACACACTTTTGTAGTTATATGCTTTGTGACCCTGTATGCCAAGTGCCAAGAGATTTGATCCCGTTAGGCACACCAAGACTTTTTGTACCCACCAGTACCCCGGAATCTTGTTTCGAGAAATCAGGCTTTTATCAAATTGAAGCAGAACGCGCGGGAAAAACGAGTATGCTTGAAAGTGCAAACATAAAGCCGCAGGTCAAGCAATAAAGCTTTAGCGCGGTCTTGTTCAATCGTTATATCAAGAAAATAACAGCAGGGGATGTTGTGAATATAGCTGCAAGGTCAAGTGAGTTTACTTTAATCCTCTGAAGTTTATTCCCGCTTTTTTTGAGAAATATGATTGCTTCTTTTAGAATGCTCAAATTTCCCAGTGATTGTGGTTATTTCTGGAAGTGAGTTGGTTGGAATGGAACGGTAGGCAAATACTTTCACCATCAGATTATGAAGAAAACGAAAAATCGAGAATTTTTTGTCTGAAGGGTTACAGTAACCTCAGGGGCGGCTGGGAGTAAGAATAGTTTGCTATTAATCGCGAGCGAGAAAATGGGGTCCGGGGGCTTGCCCTCTGAAAATTGTTTGGGCCACGCCCTTTAGTCTCCCGGAGAAATGCCCTTTTCTGGGAGAGTTTTTAATGAGTATTAGATTGCGTTAAATTCAACCAAGTTTAGCCCTAATACAAAATACATTTAGCAGTTCAGTGAAACTTGAAGGGGGCAAAGGTAGGATCGATGAAATAATTTAAATTCTAAGTCATCTTATTTGAATAATACGGTTTGAAGAGATTTGCTGAATGGCTGCGAGTTAGAACCCGCCAACAGATTGAATCGATATTACACGGCTCCCAGCCTACATTACCAGAGCCGTGCTATTAGAATTGGAATTCTAATAGCATGGACAGTGAAAGCCACCAAGATCGACTTTTGCTCTCCGTCTCTCGAAAGGGAGATTTATCATTTCTTTGGATGGCCCATCAGCTATAATCAAACACAGCTAGCGAAAGTAGCTATTCCCCTCTCCACCACCATAAATCCAAGGGAAGGTTTTGTATACGGATTTTCAAGACCTATTTTAATGGTAACTTTTGGGGCATTTTGGGCATGGAACGCCTCTGCCCGTTTCAGTTATAAGCGCTGTCCATCAGTGGCGTGGTGGCTCCAAAGTGGCTGGGGGGCACAACCAATTTTGGCGCCCCCCCTGAAAACTGTGACAATTGTCTGTTGTACAACATATCCAGACTTTGGGAAGCTAATTCTTTCTTCAGACAATGCGTTGAAGCCAAATGATGACAGGTCCTTGGCAGCCCCATTTGAACAAATATCATACAGTTTGGGGAGGGGCTAAATCTCAGTGCGAGCGAAGCGAGCAAAAATTTTTGAGACCACGCCCTTTAAATCGTTAGAAAAAGCCCATCTTGTGAAAATTCACCTTTTAACTGAGAAAAAGGACCTCGATATGGAGAGGCTTCTTTGGAAAATTTTTGCAATTACAGTATCAAAATCTCGAAGAAATGCCTTGTTATACCTAAGTAAACTAATAAAAATTGCATGATTGATTACCTTTCTTTCTCTTTTGCACAGTTGGTAAAAATTGATATTCATTGGAGCTCCGGCCCGTGAAAGTAGACTTCTATTAGCGATTCTAAATCCCAAGAGAATGAAACTTCAGAATGAAATTTTAGGCTTCAAGAACAAGATTGATACACTAATGTTGTTGAATTGAGGCAAGGAATGTACAAATGATATCAAAGTCCTAAACCACCTTCCTGAAGACTGAAGCCCAGCACCCTCCATTCCATTTTCCCACATGCGACGAGCATGTTTGATTTCAATTTACAAAGAAAATCAGTTGTGGGAGATGTTCCAAGACATTTTTTCTTGAGTTTAAACTTGGTTCACACTAGACTAAAAACACGCTAAAATTGGGATAGCGAGAGCATTCTCTATGCACACTTTAAACGCTTTTTTAGTGAGTTATTGCTTCCAAATGTAATTACTTTACATTTTTAGAGAGTTATTCCATCCAAACATCTTCAAAGCGCCTATGGAATCTCAAATTGAGACAAAATATGTTCGATGCTTTTTTCCTCGTATTTCCAATGCATTCTAACGCTATTTCACTTTAGTTTGAACCAAGTTTACGTTTGGGCTTTTGGCGCCCTCTTAAAACGTTGCAGGGGCGGATCCAGACCCGTGCAACTAGTGCATTTGCACCAGTCAGTTTTGCCAACTGTTGTTGTTTTGCTAACTGTTGCCCATAATAGAAATTAATAAATTTGACAACTTATTTCGATCATTTGGACAAATAGACCAAAGCATATTTCCGTCATAAATATAAAAGAAAAATGAAACTATTTGGAGCTCATTCGCTGCTATTCTGCGAGTAGATATGACATTTTAAAAAGGCAGTGAGCGAGCGACACAACCACCACCATTAAATCATTATGTCAGTTAAATGTCATATCCTCAGAGATTCAAAGTCTTTGGAGACGTTATTGCTCAATAGCCTCTGGTAGTGCACTAGTGTCAATCAAAATGCTGTGACAGTCGTTTGTTTTAAAACAAACACTTGAGCCAGTGCACTACTCCCTAGACCTCTGCAGCGCAAAAATACTCCAGTTGCAACCCCTCCACTAGTGCAAGTCAAAGGTCAATGTTATGCAATAAATCTGCATGAGAGAGTAGGAAATCGTAACCCAGTTTGCGCGCGAGAATTCAACAAAATTGAGGAAGAAACACAGTAGAACTTGTTGATACTAAAAATCTAATCGTCTGCTGTTGACGATAAAAGGTGAGATTGAAAGTAGATCAAAGAATACTTCACAGAAATTTCCTAAAGCTACAGTTGTAAATAAAGATCATGGCCGTGATTTATGCGCCGAGGAGAATCACATTCAATCAAATTGCTGAATATTGTTCTAGGGAGAAAGAAAGCAGGCTTAGCCTAGGCCTAGGCCTATCTGAATTTAATAAAAGTAAGTGGAAACTGTAGGTTTATCAACGATCGATTTCCTTATTGATTTGAAAACTTTCGAATTTATGATATGAAAACAGCCCTTTGACCTTGACTAAGGTCAAAGCAACTAAGGGAAGGATATTGTTGGGGTTGCCAGCCGACACGAGTGTCATCAGCAGGCAAGTAGGAATAGATATAAATTATAAACCTAACGACAAACAGACGCAAACCATAACTTCCCTACTGCAAGGAATGTTTTCATTTTCGATTTCAGTGTCATAGATTTGGATGGTTGATTATAAAATCGTAAGTAAAATCTATACACCTACACATTATTTGGAACAATCATAGGAAATGCAGAACACAAAGAATGCTAGAAATTGGTAAATTACGCAAATTGAATTTACGTAGGAGGCTATGTTGGACCCAACTAGGGGTGTTTTAGGCGTTCCTTTAGTGCATTTTAGGGCGTTTACTGACGTCCTTTTAGGGAGTTCCCTATGAGAGAAAGGGCGTGGCCCCTAAAAAATTTCCGGGGGCTTAGCCCCCGGACCCCATCACATTTGCGGCTCCGCCGCCCCTTCGCGCCTTCGGCGCGCAATGCACCACTCACATCTTCGCCTGGATCCGCCCCCATCTTTTCACTTCGCTGGGGGGGGCACGTGCCCCGTGCCCCCTGCCCCCTCGGCCACCACGCCACTGCTGTCCATGCCTTCTATCTTGAGTTGAAAGTAAGGAAACACGTTAGCAAATCATCACAAGAGAAGAGCTATCAACAACACGGTTCACTTCGAAAAATTGTATGCACAGTTCTTTACAATTTTAATGCGTACTTCAGAAAGCTTTTGACTGAATTTACCTGTGCTATTAGATTTGGGAAACTAATAGACTTGCCCCAAGTCTATTTCACGAAGTCCTTCCGACCGATCCCTTTCCCATAGTTCCCGGATCCGTCATTGTCTAGGAAACTAATAGCGCGGCTACCTTGAGTCATTGATGAAGGATTTGACTGACAGATGAAAACAAAGGATTTCGTAGCTGCGGTATCTTTGATAAGACCTTTCTGCTATTAGAATCAGAAAACAAATAGCGTGGCCATTTCATTCAACGAAAGCAATAGAGTAGGAGAAATCTGCAATAATGTGCCTCATTCGTATTGTTAAACATTTGTTAATCAGAATTTGATTTCAAAGAAGACCAATAATGACCAATTGAAAGAGTTGGTTTGTTTGCTTGTAAAAAATTGTAAAGATCCTAAAACACTGAATATGGACAAAAATATTTTCAAATCTTTGAAAAAAAATTGCTATTAGACTAATAGCACTAATAGCAGGGCCAGCCGCCCCTGAGTAACCTTAAAAGAGCCGAACATACGTAGGTTTAGCAAATTTTTCATTGTAAATGTCTGTCCTCAAAACCAGTCTTTTTTGGATAGTGGATCGCACTAATTCTCCAGAAACTGGGTAGGCTTTGTTTTCTCATGGACACACATAGGACCATAAAAATAACAGTACATGCCCGCCCTTGAGATAAACAGGAAGGTAAGGAATTTTCCGACAATAATTGTTGCTTTAGCAACCCCAAAAGATTCACCTTTGCCATGAGAAAAAACGAAACTACTGTAGATCCTAAAGATAAAAATAGGGATACTTTTATAAATAGGTTTAATCTTTTGAATCAATAGTATTGCAATGAATTTTGATCACACGAGTCCTCATAAACAAGACACTGAATTAACCTTCCTGTATCGTCTTTAACACTTCATCCATTAATTTGCGCATTAATTACTATTGTTCTCTGATTTCACTGCAAATTGTAAACGCAAAGGTTTCTCTATTGGGCGAGTCAGAAAAATGTTTCTGCAGCTCTCAAACGATTTATCAGATTCTGATCAACTGATAATACCTGTCTAGCTAGCATATCAACTTATGCCCCATTCACACTGACAGCTTCATCTAAACCAGGTTAAATTTCAACCAATCAAATGACTTCGGTTTGTTGGAAAAGCCAACAAGAACGCAACATTTGATAACCTGGTTTAGTTTAAGTTGGTTCAACTTACCAATGTGAATGGGTATTAGATAAGAAAGTTTAGTTGGTCAAATTCCGTAGAATCGTTCTCAAATTACAAGTGATTGTATAAAATGATTCATCTCAAAATCCATGGAAACAGGCCTAAATCCTTGGTCAGATTTGCTAGCAATTTTGCCCACAGCTATCATAATCAAACTCTATCGGTCTGTCTCATCACTCAACAACTACTATGTATTTAAAGAGGCTGCTGTATAATTGCATGCACTTGGGACAATCCTTCAGCATTATTCGTCTATTTTCTGTAATCGTGAGACTGGATTGATGGCAAATTTTATCAGGGATTTTATACCTATTTGAAGGATTTTGAGATGAAGCATTTTATAAAATTGCTGGTAATTTGAGAACAATACGACTGATTTTAACAAGCTAAATTTTGTTATCTAAGTTAATATGTTAGCTACACAGGTATTATCAGTATATAGGAATGTAATAAATGGTTTAAGGGGCCTTTGCAACCGGCATGCTTTGTGAATACATCCTTTTGTGGTCTCTTTGTTGTCGCCATTTTTCATGGTCCACGAAAATGGCCGCCAACAAAGAGATGGTACGTGCAAGGCATGCTGGTTGCAAAGGCCCCTTTAACAGCAACAGGCTTTCAAAATTCTATGTGATCGTTATCTTGTTTTCTGGGAAAGAGACGATCAAATTACTGCATGAGAAACCTTATTATGAGCAACAGTATTATACAAAACATGGCATTTTTTGCTAGCAATTGACAATTTGTGATTTCATGTGGAAGTTCGAGTCTCACACGAAATCAAGGACATGAGAAACCCATTTAAGTGCTAGTGTGGGAATTAAATTCAATTTCATAATAATTCCTTGTAATTTCGGAGGATGCTTCTGAAATTAGATTAGTCTTTGTCAAAAATGTAAATAAAGTCATTTTCATGATTGATAATATAGTAAATTTTTAATGAAGTTTTCAAAAGATGCAAGCCTTTTTAACTCGTAAGTTGAGTTTTCTTGCCGTCTTTGATTTTCTCTCATCCTACCCTGATTCATTTAGAATGTTCGGTTTCTTTCTCATATTCCGTCTTTGCTTACATTCTTGACAGTTACCAACATTGAACAGTAATAATATTTGCTGAAATGACTGTCAGAGAAAGGAAATGGAAGCTAATTGCAGGCTGGCTCGAACACACGTCCCATTTAAGTCAAGTGTACTTGCAGAAGCAGCAGGAATGCATGGTTTAACCTTGCAAAGAATCATTCTGCAAGGGTTTAATTATATATTTACATGCAGTTATTAAGCATTAAAGTACAGGGTGTCCCAACAAAAATTTCTTGACGTTGATTTTACGACAACGTTGACATTAAGTAGTAAAACTAACGATAAAATAAATGTGCCCCAAGTTAAGGTAACCCTGTCCCCAAGACGTTAAATTAATTTTAGACACTGCAACCTTGCAAATCCGCTGCATATTCACAGAGGTATGACTTACTAAAGTTCAAATTTGTGCAAAAGCTGTTACCAGAGGCTTCTCGACAGCATTTGTAGTGAAATTAGTATGGGGAAATCCTTTGTTTTGCTTCTGGTTTTTTAGATCTTACCTAGTATGCTTTGGAAAGAATTGTTGATAACCTAACTTTTCCTAAAATCTATTCAAGCGTTTGGATGCTCTGAGGAATTCTGCTGAGCAAAGTTTGGAAATTGGCTAGCTCCTTCATCAACAAAGCTTTGAATTAATGTTTATGGATACTTGCATGATATTGGATAAACCGTCTTTTACCTCGATTTTGGAGCTATTTTGCATATCAAGACATTTAGTGGTCTCTGGTTTCAGCTGTTGCACAAACTTTACCTTTACGTAACTCGGTGGATTTTTAGCGGATTCATAAGATGCTGGTGTCTAAAATAAATTCAAGGTCTTTGAAAAAAGGTTATGTTACCAAGGAGCTGATTGATTTTATCGTAATTTTCAATATTTTATCAAATGTTGAAATATTTTTTTGGGACACCCTGTATTTATCATACTCCTAATTGTGAATATATCCTAAGAGAAAAGTGCATAAGCTTTTCGGAAGTGTATCAAGAGTGGGCCAACTTTAAATCACATTGAAAGTGTTCCATAACACATTGAAAGTATTCCATAACTTCCAAGGACTTCCTAATCTTGCCTTCTATTATTCAGAAGTTCTGATTTAAAACGTGGTTGCTGTTAGAGACAAGTCTATGCTTTGACATCAAAGGAATTTCTCAATGATGCATGATCCTTTGGACGAAGCGCTCAAGAATCTGATTTTGAATAGACTTAATGATATTTTCAATATAAAAAATTACTCGTTACAGCGTAGGTGCAAATCCTCGTCAAACAAAATTTTCAGATTTATTTCAATACTAATTTTATTTTTATTTTTTTTCTATTCATATAAAATATTACAATACATGTTACATTCTCCAATACTTTCTAATTACTATACAACACTACAGGGACGATACCATGAGGAGCAAAAGACACTGACTACCTCATGGCAATTACATAAAGACATGCAACTAAACAACAACTAAATAAACCACTACAAAATGCTACAAATACGATTAAATACTTATAAATACAAACGGGGAACGAAGTATTGGGGGTTGGGTTGTCCATGTATTGGGGGTTGCAATAGAAATCAAAAGCGTTTTGTTGCATGAATAAATTTTAGAGTAGCCTCAATGAGTTCTTTATTAACGTCAGGTTGTAACCTTTCATCGCCATAAAGAATGAGGTCGACTAATGCTTCATTTGAAAGGTGAGAAAAACCACTAGGAGGCAATATTGCGCTGAGACCATTGAGAAGCTGAGACCATTGAATTGAATACTAAATTGCCACATCATAAGCCTATGGTGCTGATCCAGGTTATGATTAAGGATGTATCTGTCTGGTTTTAAACCTACTGAATTGCGAAAATTTCTTGGAAAATGTTTTAAGAAGAGATTAGATAATGATAAAAATATTATGACTCAGACCATGCTTAGACAGATCTTTGCAATTTCAAGTAAAAAAGGAATAAGCAGATTTTTTTCTTAGAAGGCGGAATCTAAGTTCCGTAAATAATCTGCCAGTCAGTGGCGGCTGGTGTTAGGGGGCACTAGGGGCAGTGCCCCACCTGCAAATTTCAAGGAAAGGTCAACAAATTTCGTCAGAAAATCAATAAATAATTTTTTATATGATTTAAATTAATCAGTATCTAAATTAGGGATTGTATTTGAAATTATTGAATGAGCCCCACCCATCAAAGGTGTGGGCGTCGTTTATACTATTGATAGAATCGGCCTCTCTTTGAGGCTATCGAGCACGCTGCGATTTCTCCTCCTGTCTGTTTCCGGCACGTTTCTGGTTTCTGGGCAAATCTTTTTCTGCCCCTCTCAGGTCCTTATTGTCATGCGCACTACAGTCTTTTGGTCATGCATGAAGTTAGCTGATTGGTCAATTATCGTAAAATATGGGCAAAACTTATTTCGCCCTCCCAGCTCAACAACAGCAACAGGTGCTTCAAACATTTAGGCCTGTTGTGAAAAGAACGAACGAACATGTGATATGAATTCTGTCAAAACTCTTCAAAATCAGCCATTCTCCAAAAGAAGTCTGGAAGGGAAATTAGAAATAAAGCCTTTGGGGCCAGATCGACCAGATTTGCCGACGAAGTCATCATCGCGTAGATTTACGAGGAGCTGGTATTCTAGGTACGAGTGGCTTACAGGTTGTGGCGAGTCTGGGAAGGTTGACTGTTTGGCGAGTCTCAGCGAGAAGAGCAAAATTTCAGGAGAGCAAAATTTCAAGACAGGAGAGCAAAATCTCTCTTTAAGTGATAAAAATGACCTCTGAAAATTTTTACTTCTATCTGTGTGTTGTCTATTTTGTTGTGTTTTACAATGTTCTTTAGAGAAAAATAAAAAACTTTTTTACAGAAATTTGAGAGCAATTGTTTAACTCAATCAAGGCAAGAAAATATCTTCCAAGGCGTTCTGCCATAGGTGGGCACTTGCAGAAGAAAAACTAGGTCTGCCAAAAGTTCTACTCAAACTTTCTGGAAAATATATGAAAAAGGGCGTTGCCTGTGTTTTCCGAGCGTTTGAAGGGCGTGGTCACTACAAATTTTCCTGGGGGCTTCGCCCCCAGACCCCCTCACTTTCCCACAGTTGCCCCACCAAATATTTTCATCACCAGCCGCCACTGCTGCCAGTATTAGTGACATGAAGGAAGAAAACTTGTTACTAAGGTGCTAAGCAACACTGAATGCATTTTTATGCATTCGGAATAAAAGTAAAGTTGAAAAGATACGAAATGAGAAAGAAGACGTTGCTTCATTATATGCGTCACAACCCAATGCAAAGAACCCAACAGTGAGTCAATTTCTTACTTGCTGGAAGAGTCAATTGCAATCAGCACAGACGTAAAATCTTTAAAAAAGATTGCACAAATGGTTATTGCATCTTCGTTTTGATTTAATGGCTTGAAAGGAACTTCAGATACTTTGCTATTATCGTAGTTTGGGGATTGTTGATGTCTTGATTATTTTCGGGAGTACTGCGATTTTTATGTTTTAAAGAGTTTTGAGGTTGTGATGTCATTAATTGCAAATTCTTAAACCAGAGAAGCTACAGATTTCTGCTTACCGCCATATTATAGACCTTCCTAAACCATGGTTTTCTTGAATATTGCACCGTTTTTTCTCTATTAATGTAGGATAATTTTAATTTTTTTCAAAATTTGCCATGAATTTTTTCAATGAAAAAAAGGCTGTAATTCCAAAAGTAATCAAGATATAAAAAAATACAGGTCATAGAAAAATAGCGAAGTACCCGAAGTTCATTTCAAGCCATTAAATCAAAAGGAAGATGCAGTAACCATTTGTACAATATTTTTTTAAAGTTTGACGCCCAAGCTAATCTCTTTCTCCGCGAGGGAGTTCAAAGCTCTACTGCTAGTTTTTATTGGGTGTAAGTTGCCGTTCTGCAACTTTATTTGACATTCAAGAAAAATAGCAAACGCAAAGTATTGATTATGAATTGATTATTAACCACGTTGATTATAAATGATTCGAAACGTTCCACAATATTCTAAATAATAATTTGAGTCGTATATTTTTGGCCTTTGGCCTACCTTACTTAACACTGTCACTTTATTAAATGGGTATGTCGAATAATGAATAACTGAGACAACACAAACATTATTGCTGTCTTAATACTCATTCTCCGATTTGTAACATAGTTGAGTTTTCCACCTGGCACATACATTATTGCTTGAAAACTTATAATTCAAATATATATGAATATATATGTATGTATCAATTTGTCACTAATTTGTGACAATTTGTCACTAAATGGTATAAATTTTAACATGAAATAAGGCTGACTTGAGATAAATAGAAGTGGATTGCAGGTGCTTGCAGAACTCCTTTACGAAAATTGAATTTGACCCAGCTGGCAACAAAATTTGTTATTACAAACCTTACATTGATTGCAGCCACATTTCTAGTTTAATTAAAACTTCATACCATCGGGATTTCATTTTAGTTTTCTTTTATTTTTGCAAACTTGACACTTTTCTATACAAACTGATGCTATCATTATGCACAAAATCATTGTGAAATGCATTATAAAAAAGATATTTCTATGTGATCTGGTGTCCAGATACTTTCGTGACGGGAGTGTATGCAATGATGTAAAGTTTTACCTCTGGTTCCTTCAAGTTGAATCGGAGAGATTCTCTTTTCTTTCTCGATCAGAAGTGTGAATGTTCTAACTTGTTTGTGTAATTGATCACCCCTTTCTATTGATAAAACTCGATTGACAGCAGGCTGAAAGAGAATTACATGTTTTCCCCTTCTTTCAGCTGATCAGGTCGCTCTTGCCAATAAATGGGAGAATATGAGCTTCGAGACTTTCAATTCACGACAGGCTCAAAGAGCCAACCAGGCTGCAGCGATTCGATCACCTGACCAAATACTGCAATCTGATTGGCATTGAAGAAAATGTGGGCAAGTGGCCTAAATTGTCCTGGTGTTTGGCTTGATTCATTTCGAGTTGTTGCTGGAGCATTCGCCACAGCTTCGGCATGACGTCACAGCTTCGTATAAAACACGACGTCGTATTTTCTGGGGGTAAATCTGCAGAAAATTGTTACATCTTTCTACAGGAAGTTGCAAAAAGATGCAAACAATTTAATTGTCCTTGTATTTCCCTCACGACAGCGAGAAGAGAATGAATGAGTAGCACTTATCAGTCATACCTAAACCAACGAAATAATTTAACGAACAGAAATTGAAAGTAAAACAGAAATTTGGTCCAAAAAAGCTGTGAGACATTTGCCTTGCGACAAGGATGTTGTCAACAGTGCCACAAAGTCCAAAAATTGTAAGATGCCCATCTTTTCTTCAAAGCCAACATTCCTTTACTTTCGTCTAGCTATCAGCGAAAGTTTTGAAATTATTAATCAACCTCCAAGTTTGTAACATTGATTTCATTGTGACAAATTAAAGACACACTTTCAAACTTCCGATGAGATCCTATGTTTTGAAATGACTTCATTTACTCCAACTCTCACTTTTGAGTGAAAGTTAATAAAGCCACGCGACATGTCGTCTGGACGAATTAGCTACATCATATATATGATAAAAAATGAGCGACAAGATGAAAACAAGTTTTATATAGGGGGAAATTTAGGTATTCAACCGTGTATGGTATCTTTGTTCTATTAAACATACATGTGGACTTTTCGGCTTTGTGAGTGATTCCAGCAGTTGCACAGCAATAGCAGTGAATTTTGCTATTTTCAACAATTTCAATGCGACTCTCTATTTGAAGGAAGACCAAATTTCAATGGGTGAGCCGACCACGTTGAGATTTAATGTGTCACCATGCCCAATGCAGCATGCCACATAGACGGTTCAGTGGCATAACGGAGACACTTAGGACCCTTAGGAACTTGGTGTGAGTGGGGCCCTTCGGGGTATTCCTGGAAAAATTGTTGGGACCACGCCCTTTAGAACATAAAAAATAACCTATACGTGGAAGAGACTGATTATGGTGCCATAGGAATTCACATATGAATGCGGTGTCAAACATTTTCTAAACAAATTATGATTCAAATCAAGTATGACAAATAGTTCCTGGATTAGATATCTTCAGATAATACATAAAATATCTGATTCAAAAAGCAGGGAACACATACATTTGTGAAAGCAGACATAACGAAAACTGAGTAGAAAAATAATAGAAAAACTCTATGGTCTTTTTGCACATGTGGCCACAAAGCTCAGCCTACGACTATATTTTTCTGGACCCCTTTTGGCCGTTGGCCCTTAGTTCTCGAATTAAGGTGTCCTAAACAGCGTTACGCCACTGAGACGGTTGCGAACAACTAAACTATTTCCTAGGTTGGGCGGAGAGATGGTTTCCCTGTACAATTCAATGGTTAAAATAGACGGACGTAACCATAACACATCTACTAGGTGAGTCAGAAAAAGTTTCAACGTTTAAAAAAAATCCGCAAAACTTGGTTTTGCCACTTACCTTTCAAATTTTTCTGTTCAGTTTTATCAAAGGTCAAATTGATTTTAGAAATACAAATTACAAATTATGCTAAATAATGCAACAAACTTGGAAGGATAGCTTTGGAAATCCATAATTTGACCCATGGGCTTTAAAAGACATCTTAAATCTTGAAAAGGATTCTCAATTGTATTGGTTCACATTAACTTTTGATTCGTATGTGATAATGAGATTTATTTCTGGCCTAATAAACCTAGTTTTAGAATTTGAATGGATAAAAACATAGATTCCCATAATATTTTGTGCGTGTTCATAGTATGTCTCAAAACCAGGTAGCTAATAAATCTTCAGAATTTTGCTAATTGAAAGCCATTGATAGGATGATCAATTCCAACCTTCGATTTGGTTTTTTATGCAACATCTCTAGATAAAAATTCATGACCAATTGAATTTTCGAATTTTGGCGATTTTTCAAATATTGAAGTTTCTTTACTCACCCTGTAGTCATCATCATAGTCATCATAATCATAAACATCACCATCATCATCATATATTCAGTTACCTAAATGGCGAAAGAAATAAAAATAGGTGTAATTACAGCTAATTTGAGCCTAAATTACATAGATGTGAGTTTTGCACACACACACACAATCTGTATCACCGAAAAACACCTATTAATAGATGTGAGTTTTGCACGCACAATCTGTGTCACCGAAAAACATCTATTGATAGATGTAAGTTTTGCACACACAATCTGTATCATCGAAAAACATCTATTGATAGATGTGAGTTTTGCACACACAATCTGTATCACCGAAAAACATCTATTGATAGATGTGAATTTTGCACACTCACTCTGTTTCACCGAAAAACCTCTATTGATAGATATGAGTTTTGCGCACACAATCTGTTTCACCGAAAACCATCTATTGATGGACTACATTATATACAATTTTTCTAAATAGATATTGATAATCATTACATGATGAACACATAGATGTCTATCCTGTTAGGAACGCAACCTGTTATACATAGATTTTGCAGAGCCTGCTATTGCAATTGCAGCCGTTGCCGCACTTTTTATCAGTCAGTTTGTGAAATCCACGGAAGAGCTTGGCTTGTTCTATATGGTAGTTTGGGGGTAAGATGTTGGAAGTGTAAATGGAGGTCTACCAGCAATCTGACGGAAATTACGTCATGACAGCATGCCAATAATCTGTAGGACTCGTCATCCACAAACAGGGCGATAAAAAAATGTGTGTTCATACAGAAAGCGAGGTTAATCAGCGAAGAATATCGACTAAACGTTATACATGATTTTATGCTCACTGTACATGCAGATACTATTGTTACCTTGCGTTTTTGAGTCAAAGAAGCAGCAAATACATGCAACCATCTAGTAAACAAGGCATTTTTAGACCAGAACCTTTCTTGAAACCAAAAGAAATCAAATTCTAATAAAAGTCGAGAAAATAATATTCGAATTCGAATTTGAATTTTTAGAGTGAAGTCCGAGAACATTTTTTGGTATTTTGGATTTAATAACGAAATGAAATTTCAGGATTTTGAAATGATGATTACAAACAGTTTATGATATTTTTAAAATATAGCTTCTAAACTTTGAAAAAAAGAAATGACTAATTGAAGATTATGAAAAGCTGTTGTTGAGATTTGGAAATAAAAATAAACAAGGTTTTAAATTCGTGAAGAAAGAGAGTACACAAAATGTTTCTGAAAATTTGAAATGAAGATTGCGAACAATTTTTGGAGAGTTTGAAATGAAGATAATCATAAATCGCAACCGTCTTCGAAACGAAGATTACAAAAATGTTTCTGAAAATTTGAAATGAAGATTACGAACAATTTTTGGATTTTGATTTTGATTTTGATTTTATCTTTTTTACCCATGGTAGCCCCTCAATAAGAATAATTGATTTACAGGGGGCCATGCTAAAAACTTACAATAACTACTAATTTACAATAAATACGAAATTCGCTATAAAACTTGAACTAATTACAATTTGTCATAAATAAACGAAAGAAAAACGAAAAGAATTGTGGAATGATTCATATTTGCACCTTCTTTTTAAAAGATCTTATGGTTGAAGAATTTCTGACTTCAGTGCCAAGATTGTTCCAAAGTTTGGCGCCTCGGTATGCGAAGCATTTCTGCCCCCCTGCCGATTTTAATAATGGCAACCTGAGATCTTCAGCGTTTCTGAGAGAACGAAGGGTAGAGTTGTTGACTCTCGTGAACATGTCTTTCATATAAGAAGGTACGTCCCCATTAAGGGATTTGAAGACCATTTTCTGAGCTTCAAAATCAATAAGCTCCCTGACAGTGGGCCATTTAAGAGCTCGAATAACTGGTAAAGCAGTCGCATCAAATGGACTATTGGTGACGAGTTTTGCGGCCCGATTTTGAAGTTTCTGCAATTTTTCAATGGCAGTCACCCCAGCATTTCCCCAGACAGGACAGCAATATCTAAAGTAAGGCTCCACTAAACTCTTATACATTGTTTTGACAGTTGAAATCGGAAGGTACTGCTTGGCATACCGAAGTACACCAATACCTCTAGAGATCTTATTAGTTGTTAGGGCCAATTGAGATGTCCATTTAAGTTGATGATCAACCTGAACACCAAGGTATTTGACCTCTTTTACCAACTTGATATCCTCTGAACCAATCTTAAAGTTTGGTTTAATCGAATCGACTGAGTCAATTTTTCGCAGCTTACCATTACTCCCTATGATCATTGCTTCAGTCTTAGCTACGTTTAAAGACAACTTATTTCCTTCAAGCCATCCTTTCAAAGCTTCTAAGTCAGCATTAACTGCCTGATTAATGTCCGATACAGATTCAGAGGCATAGTAAATGCTTGTGTCATCTGCATACATGGATACAAGGGAATTTTTCAAACAACAAGGAAGATCATTAATATAGACCAGAAAGAGAAGTGGTCCAAGACATGAACCTTGTGGTACACCACAAGTTATACTGTCTGTAGCGGAAATTCGCCCATTTACCTTACAGCATTGTCGTCTATTGGTAAGATACGAGCGAAACCAGCTAAGCTCTTTTCCTTTCAAGCCACAGAAGTTGAGCTTCCTTAATAAAATATCGTGGTCAACTGTGTCAAAAGCTTTCTTGAGGTCTATGTAGACAACAGCCGTGTATTTACCTTTATCAATGTTGGAGAGTTTCAAATGAAGATAATCATAAATCGCAACCGTCTTCGAAACGAAGCTTACAAACAAGTTTCTGAAAATTTGATAAGAAGATCACGAAAAATTTTTCTGGGATTTTAAAATAAAGATTACAAGCAAATTTTTTAAGATTTTGAAATGAGGATTGTAAGAAGGTTTTCGAAATTTTCAAATCAAGATAATGAAATCGGCTTTGTGATTTTGAAATGAAGATTACGAAAAGCTTTTCTAACTAAGACTTTGAAATGAAGATCTAAAATAATTGTTATCGGAATTATGAAGAAAAATTTTTGAGTTATGAAATAAGATTACCAGAATTATTTTTTGGAATGAAAGTTATGAACCGATTTGGGGATTTTAATATTGAGATTAACCTTGTGCCATATTAAGATAATTTAAGTCAAACTTGTGCCAGAAACGTCAGAAACCATTTATCGGATCTTGAAATGAAGATAACGAATAAGCTGTCAAGATTTGGATAAAAAGAAGATCGGAGAAAAAGTTTGATCGTTTTGAAAAAGAGTACATGAGTACAAAATTGTGACCTAGCCAGGGTTAGCCCAAAGTTAGCCTAGCATTCAAAGTGAAACCAACTGTAGTATTCATCAGTAAAAATCGTTTATATGTATTTTTTCGTAACTGTGTATTTAATTTTAGTTTAGTTAGATGTTCTTTTAATGACCGCGGAGTAGTCATGGTCTCCTGCTCTCCCTGGTATCGCCCTTGTAGTGTAGTAAAGTAGTTTGTAAGTAGTGTAGTAAGTAGTTTGTTTTGTAAAATTTTATATTGAATATAAAAAAAAAAAAAAAATTGTGACAAGAATAACTTTGAAAGTTTTCCCTTTCTAAATTAAAGTAAATTAATAGTTTTGATGTTCTGAAATGAAGAAAACCTAAAAGTTCTTTATATCCAGTCGTGAAGATAACGTGATATTTTGAAATGATGACTGTGAAATGGCTTGTGATTTTCATATGAAGATCACAAAAAAGGGTTTAAAGATCCTGAAATGAAGCTTGCGAAAGACATTTGTGAATGAAGATTACATAATCGTTTTGATACTTGAAAGGAATATTGCGAAATGGTTTTTGTGATTTGAAATGAAAATTATGAAAAGTTTTGTCATTTTGAAATGAAGATTACCCAAAGGATATGGAGATGGTGAAATAAAGTTTGCGAAGCATTGCCGATATTACAAAGTTAAGATTACAATAAGATTATTTGAGACTTTAAAATGAAGATTACGATGGCTTTCAGATATTTTAAAAAGACAAAGGATTTATGAACATTTTGTCAAATTTTCGGAAAGGTACAGAAACATTTTTGTGATAACGAGAATATGAAGTATTGGAAGATTACAGCAGTTTTCTTGAAAATTTGAAATGGAGAACAAGGACATTTTATAATATTATGAAAATGGAAACACGGAAAACTTTGTTTAAATTGTTAAATGAGAGCTACGAAAAGTTTTAATATGAAGATCATAAACTTGATAATTATATTTGGAAAACGAAGGTTGCATAAAAGATTGGCGAAATGAACTTCAAGAACAAGTGTGTGAGTACGTCATGCAAATATTTTTAACATTTTGAAACGAAGACTCAAAAATAAATTTTGTGGAATATATAACGATGATTACAAACATGTTTTTGTAACGATGAAATATTATTTCTAAATCTCGGAATGAATTCTAAAACTTGAAATTTTGCAATTAAAATTAGGAAAACGAAAACGCGTAGTTGAAATAAAGATCACGAACAAGTTTTGAGATTCTGAACTGAAGATTAGGATACAGGCAGCCCTGGAATATTTTGAAATATCACCTTCGAATAAAATGCCAAGACTAGACCAAATTGTTAGATGTGTTACTAATAGATTAAATTGAACTATTTATTGCGCGGGTACTTGGTTGCACACTTCAAAGATCGGACTCTCAGGCAATTGTGTAAAGTACTATGAAAGGGGGTCCAGGCGTATCCCCTAGCGAGTACCCTAATTTTAGTTTCTCTGCTTCCCTGTGATCCGGATTATGAAAACAACAGCTGTGTAATTTGAGATCGGGATACATCATCGTTGCGGTTGAGCTGTTGTTGCTTGTACAGCTCGACCGCAACGATGACGTTGCCCGATCTCAAATTACACAGCTGTTGTTTTCATAATCCGGATCACAGGGAAGCAGAGAAACTAAAATTAGGGTACTCGCTAGGGGATACGCCTGGATCCCATGTGGTACTATTGCCTTTTTCTTTCATATGAATTGCTTGAAATCATGTTTAGGCAATTTGCCGTAATCGCAGAGAGAGCATTTTTGATATCATCATTATTTTCAGAATTACAGTGTTTTTTCTATTTCTGCTAGTTTTGAAGTTGTGATATTATCAAATTGCTAAATCGTAAACCATACAAGCTATAAATCAGTGTCCTAAAACTACCTTCGGATGCTAGGTAGCAATATAGAAGAAGACATTTGCTTACTAGAACTTCAAAAATGGAGGTTTTCTTGTTTTGATCATATTGATTTTCTTTATGGTGCTTTTAATATTTTTCAAAGCTTTAGATGCTTCCTCTCGTACATCCTTTCATAAAATATGGAAATAAAACAAATAATGATGATAATAAACATGCTCTCTCTGGAATTATAGCAAATTACCTAAAGTTCCCTTCAAGCAATTCACTTGAAAGAATAGGGCAATAACATTTTACATGATTAACTGTTAAAGTTTTGCAAAGATTCGACCCCGTATGCACTCTCAGGAACGTGAAAGAATTAAGAAGAGTAAATGGCTGCCTTGGGTTTTAAAATCCGTTTTGTCGGTGCCACGTCATAAAAGCATTGAAACACGATGCTGTCTTATTTTTTTGGTAAAAGCTGTTCAAAAGATGCAATTAATACTCTCCCCTATAACCACCCTTAGGGTAACCCCCCTTTCAGTACAGTGGGCATTGATACGTCGGCCCGAACTGCCTGAAGAATTTCACACTTTAAGGTCGGTGATTGGACAGGAAAATAATTTTCGGCAAAGGACCAACGCACCTGTCCCACAGAGAATTCTGTGGAAATGAGAATGGAAATAGGCAGAATGAAAAAAGCCAGGCAGAGCATAGAAAAAAGGCAAATAGGAGGGACTGGGAGGGTGGGGAAAATAAGTAAAACTTGACACAAATAAGCAGCAATAGCGAAAATACCAGCTAGCCAAGTGGATCACAAAAACGGTATGAGGAAACGCAGCGTACAAAGCATGCATAAACGCCCTAGCCCCACGTGACCCCAGTTAACAAAAAGGAGTCACAGCGTTGCACTGCTTGAAAAGATAGAACCATGCTCCTCCGGGGAGGTATTAACTCCAGTTAAACTAGCGTCTAACTGCCATTTAATACTCTCCCCTATAACCACCCTTAGGGTAACCCCCCTTTCAGGAAGTGGGCATTGTTACGTCAGCCCGAACTGCCTGAAGAATTTCACACTTTAAGGTCGGTGATTGGACAGGAAAATAATTTTCGGCCACAGAACACACCGTGTTCCCACCCAATCACCGATCTACTACTTACTAGACTTAACTGCCCTACCAAGTGACCTCCCAGTCGATTATGGAAGTAAAAAAGATGGGAAGAAATGAGAGAAAAAGTTTAGAGCGGCAGAACGACGAACAAGAAACTATAAAAGCAACAAGGCAGGGCATAAATGCACCTTGTATGCACGGCCTATGGGTCATAACAAATGTAAAGAGGCCGACAGATACGAGGACTAAATCAGTGGACAAAATATCCACACGTAACAAACGCAGAGGCAAACAGAACGGCCGGGGGGCCAACAAGATAGAATCATGGCAAATAGCCGAAGGCTCGCAGAGCCAAGCACACTAAAAAGCAACGCAATGCAGTTAAAGCGGCCAAACAACATGCGGCTGAGGGCCAGAACATACGGCATACTAGCCAACGGCTCGCGGAGCCAAGCACTCTAACAACGGCCAAAGCCACACGGCCCTGGGCCAGTAAATCAATGAATAACGTACGGCGGCCACGCTAAAAACGGCTCCCAGAGCCAACCACTTACACCAACATAGCATATGCGGCCAAATGCGGAAAGACTTGACGGCCACTCACATAAAGAATAGCATTACGTAAATGTTGTGAACGGACTGCAAGCCCGAAATGCATAAAAACTATAGAGACCAAAGGAACACGGCTTACTGTGACGGAAGCCAAGAACTACAGCACGCCCAGTGACGCACTAGATGTAGATTTAAATGTAAATTAATGTAAATTGGATTTAGACAAATCAAGTCAAATGCAGGAATCCAATTAATGAACAAAGAGCAATTGATGTTATAAGACAAAATATCAAAAACAAAACTAGCCTCCAAGGAGGCAAAACAACAACGGCCGCAAAGCCAATACATGAAAAATAGACTAACAAAACTAGTCACAAATTAAAAACATAGCCTAAAAACCGTAGGCATGAAGTTATGTCGACATCGAAAGACACAGTTAGGCCTCACTTAGCAGGGGAGGCAGAAGATGGCGTCTGCTGACGTGCTCGTTTCGTAGGAGGCTCTGTGCTAGGACAGTCGATGCGCTTATGGGCGTCACCACAATCTCCACAAACGTGAGGGTAGCGGCAACGCTTGAAAGTGCAATTTCCCTCATTCCAGCGATAGCAAAAACCGCTTGTACTTGACTGCTGTGAAGGAGCAAATTCTTTACCAGCGGATGTATAAGTATTCCTTGTCAAGACAGTTGTAAACCAGAGCGTGGGCAATACTTCTGCCCAGTCCAAGGACGGTTTTTCAACTGCATGCCTTCGAAAAGCGGAGTCGTAAGCAAGCCAGCCTAACCCAGAAACCTTGCGGGAGGCTGATGACAATAATAGGAAATATCCTATTAAATTCAACACTTTCTCCGGAGAAAAACGGGCAATGACCCCGGTGAACACAGCCCAGGCTTCGGCCCAGTCTCCAAAGTTACGAATGGGCATGAGATCCACGCGTAACAGCTTTGCAAGTTGGGTTGGGTTGGGTTCAACCAGAGGCAATTTCTCCAAGTTGCATGGGCGCAAAAGGGTAAAGTCCACAAAATGCCCCTTGCGAATCGATTCGGCTAAATACCCCGGCACGGGAGACATGCTTGTCGACACTGACACGGAGGGTAATAGGGAAATGGCCTTGATTTCTCCTTCAGCAACCGTTGTCGTCGCTCCGGCATCCGAAGATGGAAGTATTCCAGCCACAGCAAAACTCTGCGCAGCTTGAATAAAGGANGGGGGGGGGCAAAAAAGGCCCCCCTAATTTTCTCAGCAACCGAGATGTCTACGGCAACGCAAATTGGTGCACATAATTACCAAGCAATTGTGATTCTAAAAATAGCATTATATGCTAATTAGCAACATGACCTGTTGCTTGGCAACGCAAAAACAATGGAAATTTGCTGATTTTGGTTCTTCTCCTAAAAACTGAAATTTTTCAGAGGCAAATTGTTAATTAACAACTTTGAAGCTATCTATATGATCGATAATGATTGTTCTTGATAAAAACTGCCAAAAATTATATTTTTTGAATTCTATTGTTATAAAAACTGTCAATCAAAGTCATACATGACACCCCAGCAAATTTGCTGATGCCATATTGGCATTTTTGACCAAGTTTTAGTCATATAAACTAAAGGAAATTGATCTTGAATTGTTAATTGATCAATTTCAATCATAATATACTAATTATTTCATATGTTTATCATAAATATGACATCATATGTAAGTATGACGTCATATATCTTAAATTTTGCTGATGTCAGCAAAACACAAACATTTATATATCAAATGAAAGTAGACTTCAAGGCAAATTGATTGGTACCAATTTTATTGAAGTCAGATATGTATGGAAAATGTTATGCACGTTTTAATGGTTTTCTTTGAGACCTCTCTCCAAATATGGGCATGCCATAGTCCAGTGACCAATTATATGACAATGATTTATTGTTTATTTGATACAATATTAAATTTTATTAAAATTCAAAAGGTTCTAGTCTTTTATCATGTGTAGTTTAAGAGCAATTAGAGGAAGTTTGCTTGGGGGGGCCTTTTTTGCCCCCCCCATGTAGATTAGGGTTAATACACAGAGGACATGAAGTCAAAATGTGCCTATTTGTTAAGCATTACCTATTGTGAGGGTGAACAACCGTTGTTGAAAAATAGTCCAGTTATAATTATTTGGAACATTTATCTAGCTAATAATAACTTTATGCTATCTCTTGTATGTGTATGTAATTATGGTGAAGGTGAAGGTGAAGATGAAGGTGGAGGTGAAGATGAAGGTGAAGGTGAAGGTGAAGGTGAAGGTGAAGTTGCGTTTTTTAGCGCCAAGCGCTGGGATCGCAGAAGTAGAGAAGACCTAATCGAATCCGCGAACCCTTGTCATGAAGCTCAAATGGCGGCGCTCTACCTGGGATCGAACCCTGTCCGCCTGACTGTTCTGGCTGTAAAGTCAGAGGATTACACCACTGCGCCACAACTATGGCATTAAAAAGGGTGGTATGTGGTTTTAGATATCATCTGCATTTCAGAGTTTTATCTTGCTATCATTCCATGATACATGCATATTTGATGTGCAGTAATAACGCTTACCGGCGCTGCAAGTGCTTATGCCCTTGTTGTTGAGCCACTTAGCTCTGGAAGTTTTTGTTTTGGGCCTATGACAAATCTTTGCAAATTTACACTCTCAAGATGTATATTTAAACTTTCATGGCACAGACAACTTTCGAAGAATGTCTTCTGCAACGTTTCAGATCGACTTAAATGGGCTTTTGCAACCGCCATGCTTTGTGAATATACCCTTTGTGTTCTCTTTGTTGTTGCCAATTTAATGGTCCACTAAAATGGCCGACAACAAAGAGATGGCACGTGCAAGGTATGCCGACTGCACAGGCCCCATTCAAGCAATGACAAATGGGTGAGTAACAGTGGCGGCCTGGCCTTTTTCGTGTGGAGGGGCCGGTAGCGAAATGGCGCCCCTATATAACTGACATAATTGTCAAGTTTCTATAACGAGATCCAATTTTCTTATAACTTTTAACCATGTCGAGGATAGAAAACCGACCCCCACGTGATCATAATTTGTTTAACCACACCGGAGTTGCAAAATCCTTTACATTCCTTACAACCTGGATTTCAAGATTTCATACTTCCTCGTTCTCGTTTTATCTTTTTTGTCAATATAACGCAAGAAGGGCTTATATACTGTATATCAAGAAAGATATTCTTTGATCTTCCCATGATATATCAGGACCGTTAAGTGGCTTGAAAACTATGGCCCAAAATTTAGACTCAGAAATTATTGGTTCGCACTCCCAGTAAAAAATTCCCCCAAATAATTTTTGGATGATATTTTTCAATAATATCAATGCATCGTACAGCGGCATGGCCAGTGTTAATTGACGACGGGTATTGAAATGAGAGGGTTTGGGGGCCAAGCCCCCAGGAAATTCTCTGAAGACACGCCCTTTGCTTATGCTTAAAACGCCTCTCCTGACCCCATGTTTGCCAGCACTAAAAATGGAACCTTCGACAATTTGTAACAGTTGTCTATAAAACACCGCCATCTTCAGGAACATTTTGAGTAAATACTTCTTAAATTAGCTTAGAAAGCCTCTCTCGATCCAATGTTTGACTGTGCCAGAATTTAGACTTTAGCAATTTTGTAAAAATTGTCAATGAATCCCAATATTCAGGAAAATCTTCGAGCAAACACACTTTACTGTGGTTTGAAACGACTCCCAAACGACTCTCTCAATCCAATGTTTGCCAATGCAAAAATGGAAACTATTACAATTTTGTGATAGTTGCTCTATCAATTAACGTCAGATGCAACATTTTTGACGACATCAACCTTTACTTTGGCTCAGAACGACTCTCCCAATCACATTCCAATATTTCTCGGAAAATTCTTAACCTTCCAAGAATTTTGAGGACATTCTTTTGACAAAAGTTGGGGGGGAGGGCAAACGCTCCCTTAGAAATAAATTCTTTTGAACTGATGATCAGGCTGCCTATTTTCTAAAAGCGTCCTTGTATGTCTTTGATGATTTGACGAAGGCATCCTTTGCAGGGGCGAAGCAACAGCAAGTTTTGGTGCTGACCCCGAATTTGCCGACCAAATGGGCCTTTCTTGGGTTTGAACGTTGAAGGTGAATGCAAATTGGCCAAATTTGCTGATAAATTTGCCGAAAAACTAAGAGTTGGGGGGGGGGTGCAGTACTCCCCGCACCCCCTTTGGCTACGCCCCTGATCCTTTGACAAAGCATCGAATTTCATGATGTTTTTGGTGCCCTTCCTAAGCTTTGGCGCCCATTCAAAATGTCCGCTGGGGGCCGTCGCCTCCTGGCCCCCTGCCAGGCCGCCACTGGCGAGAAAGCAAAGTTGCACCTTTTGGAAAATTTTAGAAACTAACCCTATTAATTAATACCGGGCACCCTTGTAGTACCCCCTTCATAACTCCGTGAAGAATGCAGATATGAGGGCGAGACTTGATACAACGGGGCACAGTAACAATATCTACACACTAGGGCACTTTATTTTTTATTCTTCATTGCATCTATGACGTCACTATGACGTCACAATGGAGGAACGTGGCAATATTTTCTAACTATTGGAAATTTTGTTGGCAATATTCAAATTTTTATTTTGTAATTCCTTCCATAATGGCTCTATAATGTATCACAAACGACCAACGAGCAAAAATCGACAATATAACATCTATCTAAAGTCAGTATTTATTTAATTTATTCATTATTTAGTTACACCAGTTTTTCAGTGTCTCATTAAAAGCCCTAATTACTTATGCAAATACTTTGAAATGCCTATCATTTGAAACGATCAAGAGAACCAAATTTGACAATAAGATTTGTCTATGACATCTATTATTAGTTATCTGACGTCATAAACTTTGATGACGTCATTAAATTTAAAATTGCTGGCGTCATAAAAAACGATTAACATTATTTGCAAGCTCTCATCGAGAGCTATCGAATGGTGGTATGCTTGATGATCTGTGCTCATCTTGGCAAAAACTAGACTCACTTCTTTAATTTACCAGCCGACCATGTGTCAAAAATACGTTGGTCACATGATCAGTGTCTACCATTTTGAAAAAAAAATTCAATTTTTACTTGGCCTATTAAATTTTAGGAAATGTCACGAAACCTCGGCTCTTTATCTTTCGAAATGACGACACTACATCAGATCATAAATGGCCTTGGGCTCTTTGTGAAAATGGGCTGGCCAAATGTCAAGGGATCTCCTCAACATTCGATTGAGATTTGGCCTAAGGCTTACCTCTCGGATTCCTCTGATACACATATGTTTTTTATAAGAAACTCCGAGATCACTAAAAAATCAAGAAGCTCCAGTACTGGGACAAACATTATTTTAGCAACTATTTATTTTAGTCAAGGAAATCCTTAGAATACTTTTACCTTATTTTCACATTTTTCCTGTATGATATTACTCGGATGGTACTTGAGATATGTCTACAAATTGGAGAGGCTTCAAAAACGTTGTTTCGAAATGTTCAGGAGGGCACAGGAAGTGAACATTGGTATGGACCTCCTAAGAAATTTGTAAGAAACTCTGAGCATTCAAAATCCGATAATTTTAAGAAGCTTTCAGAACTGGCTAAAATTCTTAGTCTCCTATAAAAAAATGCGTGTATATGGTTGCAATCTATTGTTCATATAAACCTGTTGTAGGCTAGATATCATACATTGGATCTCAAGAAAGCTACGTTGCGTTGGATTCATTTGATTTATCTCAACTACTTGACTTCAATTAACTTTGAATTCCTCTTTTATATGCCACAGGTTCTAAACTGTGTCTTTTGAGGCAGAGAGGATAAATCCAGTAAAGAATATTAATGCCTCGTTATCTAAAGCAGTTCTAAAGTATTTTACAACAAAGAAATTTATCAGGCTATCGATGGCATGTGTCAGTTCTATTGCGTAAATCTATTTAAGGCAAACATGTGGGATCAATTATATTGGGGGAAAATCTATTTTAGGCAAATATGTGCTTTTTCCAGACACAAATTAAGAGCTTTTCGAACCCTCGGTGGCTTAAAAATATTTAACTTTCAGGTCTCAATAGCGGTTGGGGGGGCGGGCTTATCAAATGTATTGGGCCAATTGAAACAATCAAACGTAAAACCTTTAAAAGATGAACCGGGTGGGCTATTCTTGGCTACAAAGAGGGCGGACAAAGTTTAACCAACAATTAGAGAGGGGTGGAATGGAAAGGAACACTTCTAGGTGCTTGTATCCTTAGGGTGGCCTATTCGTTATTTTGGCTGCAAAAGGAAAATCCAATTCTGAGGAATAAAATTAGATATGGGTGGTACAGAGAGGAGCTCTTCGAGATAACTGTATCTTTACTGGCTGTTTGCAGCTCAGTCTGTATCAGTTTTTGAGTGCTTGGTGAAGTTTGATTCCAAACAGCAACATTTTGCCGAGTCTGCTAGGTGAAATCTTGTCCTTTATACCCTCATACAATGCATGTATTTTCTCATTATAACACTGGCATCTAGAACTTCCTGGTGTTGCTTTCTACATAATTTGTAGTATGTAATTGCAAAAGAGATTTAAGGAGAAAGCTTTTTAAGCCTCGGTCAAACGATGCCAACATTTCACCGAACATCGCTGAACAATGACCTGCAGTGAAATTTTGGCACAGTTTGACCACCTTTTTTAGTGACCCAAAATCTGTTAGACGTTGTTCAGTGAAGTTTGATGGGGATCAAACCCAGTGAACATTTGCGTTGTTGGATATTGTTGGCACCATTTTACCACTTACTCACTGAACAGCAGCCAACAAATGCTGGATGATGTTCAGTGCAATGTTGGCATGGTTGACCAGAGCTTTAGTCCTTGCAATACATCTCATAGCAAGCAAGCAGCCTTGTATATTCTTTCTGATTTAATACCCCTGCCAGGCAGTGCCTTACACTTACAGTTAGTTTTGCTATTGTTGTTCTGACTGAATCAGAGAGAGGGGTATTTATTGGACCTTTTTTTAATCCAGACCAACTATTTGGAATCTTGGCACATGCACATGCATTTGGCACGAAACAGGGAAATTCTTTCAATGTTATTGGGCAAGTTTTGGAGGCACAGACCTTCTTACGGCGGCGCAAGAAATTTTTGGACAGAATTTTCTTTGGCAAATGGATAGCTTCAGATATGATTGGTTGTAATCTGTGCAGCCTAGCTAGCCTAACCTCACTTCGTAATAACCTGGCAAATACCCCAAGCAAGTACGCAACTCGAAGGTCGAAAGATCAAGTCTCTGAAGCACACGCTTTGCCAACTCCTTGCTTGCCAACTCCTTGCCGGAGGGAAATCTCGAGAAATGAGAAATTTTGCTCCGTTATATAAAATTTTGTAAATTTTCACTGCTTCTATATTTTTATTTAAAATGATGATTGAAAAATCATACCTTCCGAGTTCTTGTCAATCAATCGAGACATGCTCGCATTATCTGGTCCTCTAGTGTCATAAGACACAGGTCAACGGTCAAAGGAAATTTTTCCTTCCCTCTCTCATTTTAGGCCATGGCCATGTCCAGTCGCCTCTTCCCTCTATGTGTCGCACAGTCAAGGTCAATGTTTCTATCATCTACCACACTTTAACCGGCATGATAAGCGAGTGGCATTACTTTCTGGTTTAATTTTCTTCAAATTCACTTCAGGAGCGTAAATATTCACAGCATACCCATATTTCTATTTCTCTTTGGTTGATTCTGATACCTTGCGCTCACTCTTTCTTGCATTGCAGCTCTCGTTCCAGACTCCTTGGAAAATACCTTACGGTATCACCATTGAAATTAATAGTCTTTCATGTTATATCATATCATATCATATCATATTCTATTCTATTCTATTCTATTCTATTATATTCCATTCTATTCTATTCTATTCTATTCTATTCTATTCTATTCTATTATATTCCATTCTATTCTATTCTATTCTATTCTATTATATTCCATTCTATTCTATTCTATTCTATTCTATTCTATTCTATTCTATTCCATTCCATTCTATTCTATTCTATTCTATTCTATTCTATTCTATTATATTCCATTCTATTCTATTCTATTCTATTCTATCCTATTCTATTCTATTATATTCCATTCTATTCTATTCTATTCTATTCTTTCACGCAAAAATCAACAAACTCTTGGGCAGCAAAACAGCAAATTACATAAGGCATCATAAACTTATCAAAATTTTGGCAGTTTTATCTTAATTCCTTCAATATTTTAACACTCTTTTATCTAGGCAATTTTTAATACANTATTCTATTCTATTCTATTCTATTCTATTCTATTCTATTCTATTCTATTCTATTCTATTCTATTCTATTCTATTCTATTCTATTCTATTCTATTCTATTCTATTCTATTCTATTCTATTCTATTCTATTCTATTCTATTCTATTCTATTCTATTCTATTCTATTCTATTCTATTCTATTCTATTCTATTCTATTCTATTCTATTCTATTCTATTCTATTCTATTCTATTCTATTCTATTCTATTATATTCTATTCTATTCTATTCTATTCTATTCTATTCTATTCTATTCTATTCTATTCTATTCTATTCTATTCTATTCTATTCCATTCCATTCTATTCTATTCTATTCTATTCTATTCTATTCTATTATATTCCATTCTATTCTATTCTATTCTATTCTATCCTATTCTATTCTATTATATTCCATTCTATTCTATTCTATTCTATTCTTTCACGCAAAAATCAACAAACTCTTGGGCAGCAAAACAGCAAATTACATAAGGCATCATAAACTTATCAAAATTTTGGCAGTTTTATCTTAATTCCTTCAATATTTTAACACTCTTTTATCTAGGCAATTTTTAATACAAATTTTATAATTATTTTTCCAGCTAATTTTTGTTATTTTTCTTAAAGAAATTGGATATTTGACAGGTTGTATTTCTAGCCACAAATTTTCTTGATAAGGAATTTCTTTCTGATCGTACCAATACTTCTTCTTGCGCAGTTCGCTTTTGTATGAAAGGAAATGAAGAGAATATCTAGTGTTCTTTACAGTTGTTCTGATTGTGCATTATGGAATGAATTGTTAGATAACAAATTACATAATTTTGCAGTAGGCAGTTGTCTCACTCGAAGTGGCAGCTTTAGCATACATGTTAGACACCTGCAAAAATTAATGACAGAAATCTATAAGTCAATGAATTATCTCAATCCATCACTTGTATGGGAATTTCATGAAAAGAAAGATGTAACTTATAATCTAAGGATACAAAAGCTATGCAAACTGCCAGTGCCACAAATAAAGACACTGAGCTTTGGACGAGAATCATTGTATTTTAGAGGTAGTTTCCTCTGGAACTCCTTGAAAGAGTAAAAAACGAGCCAACACTTTCGGCTTTCACAAAGAGGATCAAACATTGGGCTGGAGAGAAACGCTAACTTTTTGAATGAACTATTTAGATATTTTTGTTTGTAAATAGTTGGTTTGAATTAGTATGTTTTTATTACTATTGTAAATACCAACTTTAAGTATGGATAAATAATATGAAATATGATTGATAGGCGTAGGAGCCATGGGGGCCCCTCAACGTTGGAAAAATAAACCAAAATCTGCCTTTTTCGGGCGAAAATCCATCATACGTCGGGCGAAAATATTCGTTAAACAATAGACTTTTTATCGAGCAGCCCCCCCCCAGATTTAATCTTCCCGTACGCTTATGAACTGATTGCAAAGATTTTTCACATACATATAGTCAGTCGGAGTAGTTTTAGCACCAATGCCTGGTGAGCAATGTTTCAAAGGAACATTCGTAGTCTTTATAGAGGATCCGAAGAGCACGTTTATGTGTGCGATCAATTTCTTTGTTTGCACCTTTGTTGCAGAAGAGCCACATCAAAGGGCAATAATTGAAATTCGATAGAATTACCGTATTGCAAATTGTTAATGCCTGCTCTCTAGAATATACATATTTATCCTAGAAAAGGCATTGATTTTTTTGTTGACCTGTGAACATAACGTTTTAATTTGCTTGTTAAACTTTAATTTCTTGTCAACTTCAATCCCTAGTAGTTTAACATGATCTGTTGCAGATAATTTGTTCTCATCGATGTTAAGTCGCAGTCCTCTCTTCACTTTCAAGCCAAGGAACATTAGCTGGAATTTTTTTGGGTTTGCAACCATTCCATTGTTTGTAAACCATTTAAATAATCTACTGAGATCATTTTCCAAATTCTGAGATCATGTTACTATTTCTTGTAGGTCTAGCCCACATGAGTATATGGTGTTATCATCCGCAAAATTACAGATCTCAGAGTCTAGTCTCATGAGACATAGATCATTTACATATATGTTAAAGAGCATAGGACCTAGGGCAGATCCTTGTGGAACCCCAACTTTTATTCTTTTTGCGGAACTTCTATGCGAATTACTGAGTCAGTTACAGTAAATAAAAGCGATTACTGAGTGATGAATCGTTTGTTGACTGCCTATAGTCCTACAACGTGCTGAACAGAATGTGCTTTACTGCACTGTACAGAAACTTGATGGGTGCTGTTAGCTTTTGGTTTGTACTCACATATGAGGAGAGACAATGATACCAGGGGCGTCGTGGCCGGAGGGCAGGGGGGGCCATGGCCCCCTTATTTTCGAAATCATCAGATTTTCGGAAATATGAGTGCTTCGTCGGAAAATTCTCGGAATTTTTTGTCTGTTAAACCAAAGGGGGTGAAATGCAATTTTTAGTCTTAACGTGCTTTGGAATTTGTAAATTGAACTAAATTCTGATATCATTAACTTCAAAAGGCAGAATATCTTTATTTGTTTATAGAAATCAAAAGTGATCAGGTCCCCGCTTCTGTGAAAGGATGGTCCTCGAGATTCTTCCAAAACGAGGAGAAAGTAGCTGGTGGGGTGTGTAAGAATTTGTCCAAGAAATGCAGGAAGGTTACCGGGAGAGTCATTCTAAGCCAAAGTAAAGGTTGGTATTTTAAAAAATTTTCCAGACGTACTATCACAGAATTTTCAAAGCTTCCATTTCGTGGTCATGCAAACCCTGGATTGCGAGAAGCGTTCTAGGAAAAAGTATAAGGTCTTTACGCAAAATTTTTCCAAAAGATGGTGATTCATAGAAAACTGTTAAAAAATTGTCAAAGTTTCCAATTGCATTGGTTCAGATGGGATGGAGAAAGGAATTCTAAGTCAAAGAAAACTTTGTTTGCTCAAATATTTTCCTGGGGATGGATGCTGACTTCTAAAAATATTTCACAAAATGGTCAAAAGTTCTATGTTGATACCGGCAAACATGGGGTCGAGAGAAGCGTTCTAAGCCAAAGTAAAGGGCGTGTCCTCAAAAACTTCTCTTGGGCTTAGCCCCCAGACCCCTTCGTTTGATTACCCCCAGTTAATTTGTCCTGGCCACGCCGTTGATCGATTACGATGCAGTCACTGACGCATGCGCAATATCACCACTCTTGCGAAAACTGCTGATACTGTGAAAGCAAAACTGTAAATCAAAGGACATTCCCAGGCTTATTCATTTACTTTAATTGTTCTGTTCTTTAATTTACTTTAATTGGATAAATCAACAGTTCCAGTTCTTTAAACTCGAAGGCTTCTGTGGTTTCTCTTTAATTTTGATGATGAACCATCCTCCATCCATCTTAACCCTATTACTACCGGGGGGGGGGCACAAAGTGCCCGCGGCAAATAGTATCTGATGTAGTGTCGTCACTTCGAAAGATAAAGAGCCGAGGTTTTTTTTACTTTTCCTAAAAATTAATAGGCTAATTAAAAATTTAATTTTTTTTTCAAAATGGTAGACATTGATCACGTGACCAACGTCTTCTTGACACGTGGTCAGGTGGTAAATAAAAGAAGTGAGTCTAGTTTTCGCCAAGATGATCAGAGATCATCAAGAATACCACCATTCGATAGCTCTGAATGAGGGCTTTCAGATAATGTATAATTTTATTCATTTTAGATGACGTCAGCAATTTTAAAATTAATGACGTCATCAAAGTTTATGACGTCATATAATTAATAACAAATGTACAAAATAAATTTTTTTTGTCAAATATGGTTCTCTGGATTGTTTTAAATGACTTTAAAGGCTCTTATTCAACCATGGTCCTTTGCGCGCTCCGGTTTTGTTGATCGCGAGAAGGAGACGCAGACAGCAGCTAGGCCCATAAGATAGTGAAAATGAAACGCTTTGCGATTCCTCCTGTTGACGAGGAGGGTGCATTGGAAGAGGAGATTCGTAGGAATAGGCAAAGAAGACTTGTATCTTATATCAATAGACGTGAAGAACAAAGAGAAAGTGGTCGCGATGAACTCAACGAGGAAAGAGAAGCAAGGCCTAAGATCGGTCAACCAATACCAAGGCGAATTCAACAAGATGAAGATGTCGAAGAGACACCCTCATATCATTCATCGCAAGATATTACTTTGGCACCACAAACAAGAGCATTACAAGTGAGCTGCACTTGCAGTACCACATGCTCAAGGCGTACTAAGAAAAAACCAGGCTGTGCTTGTAAAGACGCTGGTGTACAGTGCACTGCACAGTGCTTATGTGGTACAAAGAAACGAGGGAAAATCCCAAAGCAATGCAAAAATGGAAAGGTTAGTAGCCTTGGCCTAATAAGTAGATTTCTTCACAGAAAGTCTTTTTCATTATTTTCCTCTGGCATTCCTTTTTTGCAAATTTAGGCCCTACAATAAATAATGAATTTTATGTTTTGAATATCCTCACTTGGAGCCATAGGCAAAGATCTCAGAAAAGGGCACTTTTTAATTACAAAAAGGCTGAGGATAGGTGTACTTTGAAGTTGAATAGGATACCTCAACAAGCTTGGAGGACATGTTATGGTGCCCCCTCTGCATTTCCTACATCTGCAGAAGCAAGGGTACATGTATTTTCTTACATAGTTATACTGTATGTATTATTTCAACTATATTGACTATAGTAGGATTCCAATTCAACCTTAGTACAGTGAACAACAAGCCTTCCATTCTCTTTACTTCTTGTTCAGTTTTGACCTGACCGTCGCTCATTAGGACACCCCCAGTTATTTGCTCAAAAATATTCCTGGACCCCAGGCCTTCAGCCGTAAATTTCTGTTGACCCCTGCATTGCCTGGGGGATGGCCAGGGTAGGAACTGAATGAAAAATTAGCTTGCTTACAAATTTTGCAAATGGTTTTTTGCAAGAACTATGACAGAGGACTCTTATTAGAGTTTGACAAATCATTAATCCCTTATAGCCAGCTGTAAATGTGGAAGAGAACATCCAAGATGTGCCACCACATGGGAGCAATAATGTGACTGGCTTCCTACTGATGGAGCAACAAATTGAAAAAGCGAAGAATGACATAACAGTGAGTTTTAATTTTGTCCCTGCTTTATGATTAGAATTGTCCAATTTTCCCCAAAAAGTGACACATCACTGGTTAACTTCATTTTGAGAAGGGGATGCATGTGCAACAATGAGGATGACCCAAATATAGGGAAAGATTTGGGAAAGGCATACAGTAGTTATTTATGAATCATTGTAAGGTTGTGAGCTTGTAAGGCAACTTATGTTATGAGTTTTATTGCTTGTTCTGTTTCCTTGTAAGCACCCAGACTTGATGAGGTTGTCTTCTTCTGGGGTGCATCAAATAATAATGTACATCAGTTGGTTTTTACAAACAAGTTCCACCAATAATCATCATTATGGGTTAGGAATCAATATAAAGCCATTCAGAGTCTTCTCATTGATGCTTTTTTGAATTTGATGAATTCCTCCCTTGGGTTCCCAGCCTTTTTTGGTATTTCCATGTAGGAATAGCAAGGTTTGGAAAATAGCTTCTGGAACTTTGCCAGTTTCCTTATTCTTTTCTTTAAGTGGTTCTTGTAAAATCATTGTTCAAATTTTCCCCAGGATTATGTCAGTTCTATATCNAAGCCCGGTATTAATAGGGTTAAATGTCTCAAGTCATCTCACGTAAGGTCAAATGACAAACATATCCAGTATCTCATGAACGAAGAAAAGCATTATTAAACTTTCGACTTTTTTCGGAAAATCTTGGAGCTTGGCCCCCCCTAATCTACAGGTGCCACGAGGCCCCTGAATGAGACACGAAGCAATGTGACTTTACCTCTAGCCAACATCAAAAGCAATACACATAGAGCTATACCCAATGGTGAATGCTTTATTTTATTCAACTTTCCCACTGCCTTTTTGTGTTTTGAACAGTTGCTCAATCATGCCATAGCATGATCGTGCATTGGTGATGATCTTCTTCTCAAGCAGAGACAACCAAAGTAGCGAGACGAAATATTCACATTAATATTGAGAATAAAATGCTACTACACCTGTTAAGATACAGAGCATGTATTCAAAGAGCCTTTCTATTATGAAAAAAATTTATGATTTTTAGGTTTTGCTTTACATGGTACAGTGAGCATATCATATATGAGCTGTTGCAAAAGAATAGGAAGATAATAATTTCTTGGTATACACCTGGTGCCATTGGTTGGAAAAGACAGTAACCTTTCGACCTGCTTATTCATTAGCTTTGTTTGAGGTGCTTCGGGGTCTCATAAAGCAGCAGATTTAGCCAACTTTTGGTACTCGGGTAGTGAATTATATTTTGAAGGTGTAAGTTTATGGAATTGGAAATTTCGCATTTTATAAGTTTAGCCACGAACTAGACTTGCTCCAGCTCTATTTTATGAAGTACGTCCTACCAATCCCTCATCAAAGTTCGCAGTCCCCCATTCCATGACTGCGGAGAAAAAGTTCTCCTTCGCAGTGATGCCACGGAATGGGGACTACGCAATAGGATCGGTCCTTTATCGGTCGCATAAACCTCACGAAATAAGACTTAGGCAAGTCTAGCCTTGAACATACGACTTTCCGATGCTTATATGTAGAACGGGCAGTTAAAAAGTGCAGTATCAGAGGCGGAGGGCAGAGCCAGTGAAAACCTTTCGGTTCATATTTTCTGTTAGCCATCCTGTTAGCCATCCAACTTCCCTTCCTTCTCCTTCGCTCTTCTTCCTCGCATTGTAGGATAACAACAACACAACCATCTCGGAGTTTATTTCTTATTTTACGAGCAAATGGTAATCAACTTGAGTTTTGGATTTTCTTGTAAACAGAGAAAGAGATGACGATGACGAATATTTACGCCAAAGGTTTTTGATTCGAGGTCTGGATGGGAGAGGAATATCTGTGCTTTTGTTATCGGGGCTAGGCCTAATGATATTAGGACATTTTTCATGCTATTTTGAAGCGACTGCCCTGATGAGTTTGCTTGCTAAGAGTAATCCACATTTCATTGGACAAGTCCAAATTAAGATAAGATGCCGAATTGAGGACTACCAAATTTCTCTGATATATTTTCACCATAGATAATATCTATGATTTTCAACCATACTGAAGTATTTTTCAAATAACTGAGGTGGGGCTAGCTGAACCGCACTTAGCCAAAAAAATTAGAAAGAAATAGCAAAAATGGAAAGAAAAATTGGATATACTTCGATTTTCTTCTTTTTCCTCCATCTGTCGTGGTTTTTACTGCTCGTTCTGGGGGCCTAATCTCAGGTCAGGTTTAGGTCTACGACTTCAGCTTGAAGTATCGGCAGTTTTGGAAAGTCATTGGCCTGACCCTAGGCCATTGGAACATGAACGAGGCTCATCAATTTCTGGTTAAATGTTTGCTCTGTGTTGCAAGCATCACAGATAGATGCGTCATAGTTATTGTGATTGATGTTAGAAGCGTAAATGCGGTTCACATAGTAACCTAGCAATGTATTATGTTGTTTAAGAAAGCGAAACTCTATGTGGTTGGCGAAACTAGAGTCTGGCCTCGTCATCACGAAAGAGCCTCTCTTCTGTGACTCATCGCTTTTCAAGAGAACTTATTACTAGCAACATGATTTCGAAAGACCTTACCGTCTTTCATGTTTTAACTTTACTTTTTGGTTAATTTGGGTTTATGGTTTTTGGATGATCTCTGTATTGCTGATTCATCATGAGCTGAGTAAAAAATTTGAAGTTTCGAGTTGTTATGTGTTTCTAGCCTACGTTACATCATTTAATGACTCAGAAATTATATGGTCCGTTCCCTTGACACATCATAGTTGATAGAAAAGATATTTCAACGTGATCAAATAGCTTCGCTTTTTTCAACATACAGTAGGATAAAAATCTTATTATTTGCTGCAAAGCTTCCTAACAAGTCTCTTTTTATTAACCATGGAATCATCATCAACAATTCTCAATTCTACCTTTGGTTGCAGACAGAGCCTCAAACTAGAACCCAATGATGCTGTCTAGGTTCACTGTCTAATAGCTGAGTGAGTTGAATCTGCATGCAAAGGTTTCAATAAAACGTTCTCTACACATCTATAGATACACGACAAATTGTATAATTTTCTTGGGAATTCTATGAAATAGCCTTCAGAGGATGGGGACATCCATTAAAATCCAACTGCAAGATTTCCAATCAACAAGTATTCTTAATTCAACGATGCGACGTAACCCATTTTCACAAAAGCCTTTAAATCGAACTCTGCATAATAAAAGAAGAAAAGTTGCAAAATTGAACTCTTCATAAAGTCTTTCCATCTAACTGTATCATTGAAAAACTGGACATCATCCGGCTCACCATGTATGTATGTATCTAACTTCTGAGCTCGAGCATCAGTTTATTACAACGAGAAAGATCTTTATCCCCAGGGGGGTCACTTAAACTTTTGTATACGGGGGGGTCCATCCGCAACTTTCAGCATTCACCCAAAAGTATCAAATTAATTTTTACTGACCCAAAAGTATCCAACTCGTTTTTACAGATGTTAAAAGAAATAAAAGCTGTTTTGCATCTGGTATGCATTGGTTAAACCCAAAAGTATCAAAAATTTATTTTTTGTAATTCAGCTACCGATGAATATCAAAAGATATATTTTTCAAATCAGGTACCCAAAAATATCGGATCACAAAGCAAATCCTTACCCAAAATTATCGGATGGACCCCCCCCGTATATAAAAAGTTCGAGTGACCCCCCTGGGTCTTTATCCCAGGATACAAAAACAGAAGAGTCTCTGCAAAATCGCATTAGTAACAGGCAGCTCGACCGTGAGACTTTGTAGGGCCTTGGGACCCTAAACCAAATTGGGGCCCTACAAAAAGACCGCAAAAAGAGCGCTTCCCTCTTTTTCCGAGAGTCTACAGGATTTACAGGATCAGTCGATAACAATTTTCTTTAAAAAATAGTGGCCTGAGGCAAAAATCGTCCAGAGTACGGGAGCCTGACTTAGGGAGCCATTTGCAAAAGATTTTCTTCCAGCTGTTGTCACGGTAAATCACCAGATATATATAAAGGAATTCTAAAGATTTCTACTGATTTTAGGGGTATCTCTGGAAAGCAGAATTATTTCCGTCGAAATGCCCCTCAATTTTTATGACGATATCGTGCAATTCTAGCAAAAACTTTGTTTCACATCTGCAAAGACCTTGTAATCAATATTAGAAAGAAAAAAATTGAATTCAGCACCGCAAATATTTTGTTTTCTTTTCTTGTTCATCAAGATACAATAAAGCGAGGTCCCTTGCGTCAGTTCTTCCAACAACAACCTGGTTTCCTACCATTAATGTGCTTGTTACTTTCCTGGACAAAATCGTCAGCATCAAAATTTTCAAAAGAGTTTCATGGCAGGACCACCCCTAAATTACATTTTAATTGTGGATCTCGTGGGAGCCTGCAGCCTTCCTTCCCCCAGTTTTGCAGATCTCATTAGGTTTTTCCTATTTTTAGCAACAGATGGCGCAATTGTGTGCTTGGTAAACAAGTTCGTGACGTTTATAAAATCGTGTAGCTGCAAACAGAGTATGAGCAAATCTCATTGTTTTTACGGTACTTGACGTCACATTGTAATTATGATGTCATATTCTAATGCCCGTTGAATTTCGATGAATCCTCAAACAATATGCGTAACGACTGATGTATTATTTGTTTTGAATCCATAATAAACAATGTACGAATCGCAGGGATACCTAATATTATTCGAAAGAACCGCCCCCGCGCAGGCAAGACAGTGCTTTCTCGAAGGAGCTAAAGGGCACGAACGGTGATTTCGCTTCGGTATTAGTGATACCCCGAAAGTCAGGCCACCCCAGAGCACACAGACATTCCCTAATTCTGATTTGACATTATCAGGAGACATAAAAGATGTGAAACCGTGGGCTTTAGGGCTTTAGGGCTAGGTACTTTAATTAAAATGATTCAGCAAAAAACTATCAGATAGTAAGATAGTCAGTTAGGGAACAGAGCATGTTAGAGATGGATATGGTCAAGACAAGTATGAATTATATGGAAAAGATCAATATGCGAACTAAGGAAATAGGCAAAGAAGTGAAAATGTAAGAAAGTATTTTACTCTAGTTTGCATTTAAAGTTTTTGTTATGCTATATATAAAAGGCTCTTGGTTAATGGTGCAATTTTCACTATACCATAAACTAACTTAGAGCATTGATTATACTTAGATTTATCATACGGTATACTAAACTAGGTGCAAGGAACAAGAAATTACTTAAGGTATTCAAATTCTCTAGCCCGACAAACTGTGTTACTAATAATCCCAACTAACTGTTCTCCAAACATCAGGAAGTAAGGTTGCTTGGAACTGTGAACAGTAGTCCTGTGCATTTAAAATGGGAAGATATGCAGTCTCAAAATAGGATAAATTGAATCTAAACCAGCAATCTTAATAAGTATGGCAGCCAACAATTTCATATATTTGAGCTTAGTCATTCTCTGGAGAGAAAACTGCATGCTTTCTTGGGCATCATGAAGTATCCATCTTTATTTCTCCGAGTGTACAGCAAAAACAAACAATCAACAATTAGGAGTTACACAGGTATGTTCTACTGTGCTGAGTTACCTACATCTTCAAAACCAGATAAAACGACCCTATAACCACGGTGTTTTAAAATAAATTGCAAACTTCTTATTGACAAATTTATAAGAACTCACCAAGTTGCTGTCTACGTTTTTAGTTGAGACTAAGTTTAGACAAACAAAATTTACATATGATCAATGATTTGGCCTCCCTGTGGTACGTACGCCCTTTTGCAACAGAAACGTCCAACCTGTTGAGGCCCGCATTTGCAGATCCAGAAGACATCCCAAATTCCCGTTGACAGCTGGGTAAAAGCGATTTGAAACTGATGAGCTAAGCAGAAATGAATTACATAAGAAAGAGGTAATTTTTTCATTTCTACGAACGACGATTGCTGCATAGCTGCACTGAGATCCGATGTGGGGCCTACTTGTATTTTCTCCAAGGGCTTGAGTTACCCAATATTCACGCGTGCAAGAAGTAAAACTGGATAAGCTAGACGAGCTCATAAATTCTCTTATTTGAAGCATTTTAAATTTAACCATTTTACGAGAACTGCAAATTTACCCTTATTTCCGATATACAAACTAAACCTGCCAAATTGGAATGCCTCGTCCTTGAGAATGCAATGTACTAACCCTGTAAGAGATCGTCCAATATTCCTGCCTTCGGTGGGCCCATTGGCACTGAAGGAAACTTATCTTTGAGGTGATTTTTCTGGTTACTCAAATTTTACTGCAGGTAGAATTACTTCTGACATACCTAACAAGCTGGAAAGGGATCACCTAATCCATTTCTCTTCTGTGTGAAGACGGGGCAAAGATAAAAGTCTCTAATTTGCTTTACTTTGCTTTACTTTGCCTTCAGACAGGACGTCCTTTGATTTTTGACATTATCAAGAAACGGGACAAAATATCAATTTTCATATACGCAATTCAGTAGCTTTCTTAGTGGACAGGACGAGGAGCTCTTCCGATGTCTGGTTTTGTGTTGCACTAATTTTTGTTGGATTTTCTTTGCTAAATTTGTTTCGAGGTATGCACCTGAGCACGTCAAGTCCCAATAGCAGAAGCGGTAAGTTTTTCGTTGATCTAAAAGCTGTGAATTTCATTTAAGAGAATTACTAAAACGTTTTATAAGAAATCCAAACAGATAGCAGCCTTGAATCACAGCAATTTATCTGCACTGGGTTTGCATTTGGCTTACGGAAGCGAAAAGGCAATTATGTTTATCAACACACCCAATCATTGTCAAACGAAGTTGTGCTACAGTAAATCTCCACAGATAACAACCTACCAAAATAAGAACCCACAGGCTGTTTTTTTCCTAAATAATGTACCTCGTAATTAAGAACCTGTTTTAGTTTGATGGAAAAATATGTTCTCATGACGGTATGACCACTGTCCGTGGCATGAATGTTCACATCAACTTTAGACTTTCTAATAACAAACATCTCGATAAATAGTAGAAAATCGATGATCTTACATTTCTGTAAATACGGATACATTATTTTGGGTCATCCAAGAAGTTAATTTTCAATTATTTTTTTCTCAAATGTTTATTGCTTTCCCATCATGTCACGACAGCAACATTTTTTGAAAATTCTTTCCCCTCTCTCATGAATCAGTGAGATTGTACAATTTTTTTAAATTTTGTATCAAAACTGACGCTCTCAGTACACGAATGCCTGGTTTTATTTTGCGTTAAATGTTAGCTTTATATCGTAAATTTTTTAATGTCACGTCGATATAACCGCAGACCCTGGTCATAGAAAAAACTTGGTTTTCTACTTTGTATATGAGAAAGAGTTTGTGTAAAGCTATCTCCTGGTTTTTAGATAATAATGTTAAGATGTAATTCGAAAATAATAGAAAAATAAGGGTATAGAGACCAAATAAACAGGATATCGGTAAGCCTTACACCGTGTGACGGTGCTGAAGTTGCAAGTGATGCTGAAGATGGTATCAAATAGCCTTGTTATCGCCTTCGAAATTTATACACCATGGCTTACACAGAGAGCGTAGTAAATACACAGAGAAATATGTAAATACATCGAATCATCACAGCAAGAAATCTTTTCCTCAGATAATTGGTTTGCTCATCTACTGTATTGTATGTCTCTACTTGAATCCTGTCGTGGCTCTGATATTTCCAAATTTTCCAGATTTTCAGCGGAGCATATTATCTTCATACACATCTATTTATGGTTTTGAAATTGAGTATTGTTGTTTGAGCTTTAGGTCGAAAGTTTGAAGATCTTTCTACGAATAACGATATTTTTAAAACGACGATTCTTCAAATAGCTATGAAGTGCCTCGATCTGCAGTTCATATCCCAGTCCTGTGTTGAGAACGCACGTTTCCCGGGAAGAGATTCTAATACTTTTCAAGATGAGATGCAGTAAAGTTTAAGGGGTTTGGGAAACTTTCCCCTTTATTTTGTAAATGAGCACATCTCGTTTTTGGTGACTGTCGAGAGTCAGAAGATTTTTGTTTTGCAAATGAACTAAAATTTCGAGTTCAAAGTGGAGCACGCATACTTGCTAGTGCTGGGAATCTTCAATAAAAACTTTGTCTGTAAAAAATGAGCGAGGAGGGACCATTTAAGTTTTCTTGGTTATAGAATGATCGGGTGCTCTCTCCGGAGGCGAGTAATTGCTAGATTTGTCTACGACATTCAATGTTCAATCCAACAGGGTCACATAACTACAACAAGACTCAATGGTTGCGAGTTACGCTTGGTATAGACATGTTGCAATTAAATCAGAGGCAAAAATTTGTAATCCAACTATTTAATTTAAAACATGGCTATCGACCGGGCGTCTTAAGAAAATGTATCGGCAAAATTCGATACAATTATCAATCTCCAAAGTTTCTTTTTGGACCAAAAGATGGAAGGCAAATTATATTTCAACGTATCGACTATCTTTTTTAAGGTTGAAATATGCAAATGTGGCTATTTGAGAGCTGCCTAATTTTGAAGCATACTGCAAAAATGCACAAATGATTATCAGATTGATTCCTTTGTCTATTTTAAGAATCTTACTTGGTTTTCAATATTAGAAACGAATGCTCACTCTCGTGCTATACTTACGTGATGATGGAAAGTCGCAAAAATGGGACTGCTAGTTAAACATCACGATGTCCTTCAAAGAGTATGCTTCAAACTGAGGCTTTTTCAAGATGCTAATTCATACCGTTTTAGTCAAGAGCACAACGATTTTTTGAGTTTTTAAAGTATATTGATCAATGACAAAATGGAACGAAAAGGAATTTTAGCGATAAGCCTAATAATAGAAGTTTGATGATTTTTCAAATGTATCAACTTGTTTTGAGACACTCCGTACGAATTATTAAAGCTGAAAACTCGAATGGCGAGGAGAAACTAATCCATTTCTAAACTATACAAGAATTAGAATCAATGATCTTGTCCAAAACCTCTATGCTTTTCAAGGTTTCAATATCTGTCATCCGAATCAATTTGGATTCTCTAACAACATCAACTTAAAAATACAGTACTGTGTCCCATGTAACATTTGACGCAATTCGTGATGAACACACATATGAATTTTTCTTCATGCTTTAATTTCTTCGTTATACGTATCGTATCGNGCGAGGAGAAACTAATCCATTTCTAAACTATACAAGAATTAGAATCAATGATCTTGTCCAAAACCTCTATGCTTTTCAAGGTTTCAATATCTGTCATCCGAATCAATTTGGATTCTCTAACAACATCAACTTAAAAATACAGTACTGTGTCCCATGTAACATTTGACGCAATTCGTGATGAACACACATATGAATTTTTCTTCATGCTTTAATTTCTTCGTTATACGTATCGTATCGTACTCCTGAGGCAAAATAATTCAGTTCTCAGAGATTCAGTTTGGGCCACTCAGACCTTAAGCTCTGATGCAACAAATGCTAGTTTGAGGTATATGTTCAAAAATAAGGTATTGGCTTTCTCAAAAATTCAAATAATGTTGAAGGTGGCCAGGTAACATATCAAGATTTTATTTTGACGAAAGCTTTAGTGCATTTTAGGAGCTTTTCCTTTTTGGGCTGATTGATTTGCTTCGCACTTTTAACAGTGAACTCTGATTTGATACAACTCTTCTTCTCCTATTTCTTCTATAAGGTCTTGGAAGAATTTACAAAGAAATATTCTCATGGTTTGGCCTCTTGCAAAATTAAGACAATAAGAAATCTACCTTCTTATAAAAAGAAAGCCATTCGTAAACGAGGCCCTTGTTTCTGTTACATTAAGAATAGCAATTTTGCCATCATCTCATCTTCTTTATTCTCTGTTAAGAATTTTTCTCCTACTTCAGGGTGTCCTGAAAGTCTTGTTCTCCTTTTGTGCAATTTCTCTGGAGGAGCTGCGATCTCAGTTGCTCTTTTTTGATACCGTTTTATGGAAAAGGCTTCAGATTAAACCTTGAGTAATTTGAGACCTTGAGTAAATCAGAACTGTAATTGCTAACTAATTGCACAAAAAATTCAAAACCAGAGGCTTCTAATTTCAGTACGTAATTTTAGAATTGGATTTTTCCATCAAAGGGATTTCATGGTCTCATTTGTAAAAAGCAAAGTGCAAAGATGGTTGGTTACATTCACGAGAACAGTTTCCTACCAGGTTATAAAAAAGAAAAAAAAATTCTCGGTTCCCTTTCTTTTATAGTGGAAATGTATTTCTGTTTCAAGAAACTTCCATTGTATTGTCGTATGGTAACTTTCATATATCTGACCCCATACTCTGTTTCTATCTGTCTCTCAATATTTGTTGAAAGTAGAGGCAACGAAAATGCCAGTTTCTCCACAATTAGATGTTCTGCTATTGTGATTCTATATTTTGTAAATAGATTGATCTAAAACAGATGTTGATTGGTGATTAATTGAAACAAAGTTGAAAAATCTCGTTATTTTTATTAAAACTATATCGAGTTTATTGCTAGCTTATACTATATTTGAGGATTTTATGCATATCTGATGTCGTGCAGATTGTTTTTTAAAAGGTTCAAAATATAACAAATTGCAAAGAAGATTAAGGTAATGTCATAAAAAAGAATATCTCATAGAGTTTTTTTCAACAACAAACATAAACTTAAAACTTGATCTCCTTTCTCTTAAAATTTACTGAATATTAGTTTGAAAGAAGCCAGTCAAAAGTTAATTCTTCAGAAGCAGTGGGTGTACTTCTCATCATTGGTATAAAAGACATATCTGCATTTGCTGTTGAGTTGCTTGCTGGATGTTTTTGCAGACTTAATTAGCTGAAATCATTTGCATTCATTGTAAGATTGTAAAGAACAGGCATATCAAAGATTGTTTAGCTACTTCCTTTTGGATTCAGAATAGCATGATCTTTGGCGTCTTGGTGTTTACTGAAAATCAAAATTGCCAGTTAAGTGCCAAATATAAACTGGTTCATCTAGTGAAGAAACGATGCCACTATTTCTGATTATGGACCAATCACACAAGGGACACTTATGCTGAGGACTGTTGTGACTACGTTTTTGCCAGTTAGATTATTACTTTACAAATAATTTACAATTATACTTTACAATTACTGCAAAAGATTCTTGGAATATGTTCTTAGAAATAATCTGTCAACGCATGTCAACCCTATAACTTCTTTCAGAAGATTTTTCTCTCAGAAGATAACAAGTTCAGGTAGACTTCCTATAAAGGAGAATAAAGAATAACCTTCAATCTTAAAGATAATAAGCCGTCCAACTCTTTGATGTCCTGGTACAAATATCTGATAGCATCTTGATGGACCATTACCCTCGCTTGCACGTGTACATGCTTTGCCGCATTTTCTCCTTTCATGTCGTTGCATATTCTGGTTCTCATATAAAGGCACTCTGTTAGCACTTGTGAAGGAGCCTTTCTTGTGCTCCATTGTTGTATAGCTCTACCATTTTTAGCATCATTTCTAGCTACAGGCTTCAGTCCTTTGCTTTGATTCAATATCAACAGAGAAATTGATAAAAAAGTTTCTTAAATATCCTCATATTTGAGCGCTAAAAAGTTTCTTAAGAGTTTCTTAACATTTTCATAACATTCTTATTTTTCTTCAGCTGGATATTCCTGTGCCTTTTTAGACACTTTACATCAACGTTTATGAAACCTGCTCCTGTTTGTATTCTTTCCTCAACTTCAGGTGATACTAATACCGAGTAATACGGTACAAGAAACTAGTGGAAAAATCTTTTGAATTTCTAAGAGGAACTGAAAAACTTTCTCAAATAATTTTGTTCTAGTACAGTACTCAAGTTTCCTAACTTTTGGTGATCTAAGATTTGAGTTTCTTATGATAAGTTTTTGATAAAAAAATACACGAACATATGCGGTTTATAAGTTACTGAAAAGACCCACGTATAAGCCGCGCTTTGCCTTGCGTTTTTCTCTCTGTTATCAGGGGTCCGTTTTAAATGCGGAGTAAAGCGTCTTGGACCGAGACAATTACAAATTAGGACATATTTATGGAAAACGACGTTTGGCGCTATTTTCTGAAAAACTCAACAAAACAAACTTCATGATCCAGAAGAACATCGCATCCATGACCGTTGTTCACGCTGTTCACATTGATCATCGTTGTCTTCTGCTGAATGGTCAAAGATTGTCGTCCGATGATCTTCAGTCCATAACTCCTTAGGAAAACTGTATTCACGGCTATTTTACTCCAAAATAATAACAAAGATATTCCACAACGACCAAATTTTGAACTTCATAAGTGATTAAATACTCTGGAACTTTTGAATTCACAGCAAGGGATTCTGACTACTGCAAAGGACCCCAAATTTTACGAAACAAAAATTACAGGTCAATTAGGGTGGCTTAAATCTGTACAGGCAAGAGGTGGCAAATTATTGGTGTTCGAAAATTGTTTAACGTTTGTTCGGATATGGCGTAATACCTTAGAATTCTTCGTTGTGACATCCTATAGCCCTGAATTCCCTTTTTTTTTCTATATTGCTACCTACCATCCGAAGGTAGTTTTAGGACTCTGAGAAGCTAAGCTTATCGAGCAGTGTCCTGGTCCTTCCTCTCGATGTGACCACACCTCGCGATTCCTTTAGCCTGGAATTACAGAGAGTTGGCGACTCTCCTCACTCTACGTAGCAGGTTCGACAGGACGGGGACTCGAACCACCAACCCTCAGGTTGGTAGTCAAGCGCGCTACCATTCCGCTTAGAATTCCCTGTGCTGCAACGATAAGTTTCAGTAAGTTTTATTTTGACTTAGATATAGAGGTAATCATATTATTGATATAAAACATGAGACAAGACGAGACTGACACATAATACGGTGTGAGCAAAGCAACTTTTCAGGGCCAGCTAACTCTGCAAAATGTGATGTCGCAAAGAAATAGAAGTTTCGCTCTTGCGCGCTAAAGATCGTGAGACATCAAAACTTGAAGAGCGATACGATGGTTTTACGAAACATTTTATCTGTGTTCCAGGGCTGTAATTGAAGGATTAAAGATCAGTATTTGATTCTTGCAATATGCAAGAAGTTATTAGCACTGTCATTGAAGTACAAGCCTTTGAATGAACGCAAATGGACATGAAAACCCTATCGAACTGTCCAAATACTGGTTCGAGTTTGGAAACATCACACAATTTCATTAATTCAAGCATTTGATAGCATGTTAAACATCGTTACAGCAATTTAGCTTTTGATCTAAGGCAACCCATAACTTCTCGGTTTCATCTTATTTTGGTAGCTATTTGTTTGCTATCGGTGTTTCATAAACTTTCGATAAAAATACAGCGTAAATGCTGCGAATAATTTTTACTGTCACTGACCTTTGGAGCTACTATTTGCAGGGAGACCTGTTCTCAGACTTACCTTTAGCTCTGATTTTTTATTTGCTTCTTTTTGGCGCCAAAATAATTCACTTGCTTGTTAGATTTCAATTCAAACGTAAAAAAGTTAAGAGATTTGAACTTGAGTTGAAAATTTGCAAGGTTTAGGATTATGAAGTTAGTTTGGTTTCCGATTTAATATTGACATGTTACTGTGTATTCTACCAAAACGTTACTATGTGAGCCTGTGATGAGGCAAATGGTATACGTGGTCTTCGTTATAAGACACTGAAGAAATTAATCGAAGAAGATACTGGTTTGAGTGGAAACGACCTTGGGCAGTTAATGGACCGGGAATAGTAGAGAGAATATGTCTTGTCACCACTTATAGTGGACGAATGATTGATATGTTGTTGATGGTGATGATGGTGATGATGACGATGATGATGATTATGATGATGATTGATATGTTGCACTACCTATCCGAATAGATGGAGGAGACGTTTGTACTATGGTGTTTTGTTGTCTCCATCATTTTATCGTAAGTTGGAGGTAGGAAAGTTCAACTTGAAATGGAAATGGTACTTTTACTTATAAAGGTCTCTAATACAGTTTTTGATTCCTAACTTCAAGGAAAAAGTATCAACAGCAGCATTCTCTTGGAAAAGCTATCGGAAAGGGTAGAAATCTATGAATCGAAATTCGCTAGGAACGCTGAGCCAAGAATTACAAAAGTGTTATTGCTACAAACCTGAAATAGATATTGCTTGAAGACACCATGAAAGTTTTTGTGAGTCACATTTCTCTGGGAGCTGAACATTTTTGTATCGGTCTGGAAAATTATCCCACTTTACAGGACTCATTCTTGGCTCTTATGAACCAGTCATTGTTATTAGCACCAAAATTTGATGTGTCCCCTAAATTTCATAAATAAGATTACTAAGGACCCCGATATTTAAGCAATAATTTTTCGTGGTCCTCACACAGTATAAAATGTAATGACATATTCCTCTGCAAGCAACTCAGTTGTTGGGGAAAACAGGGTGCAAAAGAGAAGAAAGAACCGCTGTTAGGAAAAGAGAGATCAGCAAAATGTTTGTTGGTCACACTAGGATGAGAAAGACAGGCCTTATGAAGATGGCAGAAGGAACAACTTTGCATTTCAGCAAGAAGACCTTCATAGGATACTCTTTGATTGATTAAAACTTTAATTTTTAGTGGGCCCACTTCCAAAATCTAAATGTTGGTGGCCTCTCTACATATCTCTCAGCCCTCTGCGTGACATTTCTAATGACTGGCCCGTTATAAGCTAGACTGTTCGCTTTGCTGCTCGATAACGCCTAGCAGAATATAGCTTTTTGATGAATGCATATTAGGCAATGTGGTGAGAGAAAACTGTAGCTGGTGTCATTGGTGGTATGATCAAAAGTACATGTACATCGAATCGAACGATTCTAGAACCATTACTATGCTGAAACTTACGACACACTCAAGGGAATCATCCTATTGAGAACGCGAAGTAATGATGCTCATCCCAGGGTGGAGTAGCAGATAATCTTGAATCGACCGATACACTGAAGCGTATGACACTCTTAATGTTTACACAAGAATGTTTCAAGGAAAGGCCAATAGCCTACTATCAGGGACTGCAAACAAGGGAAGCACTTTGAAGTTTAAAGAGCAATATTGTTTGTTAACAGAGCTCTTGAAATGGGTGGGAGGGTGGAGCAATTGTAAAGAAGAAAGAAAGAGAGAGAGAGAGGAAAGTTATTCCATCCTTTCCATCCTAGAGAAGTTTTGTTACAAAAGAAGAGTTGTTGTTGAGTTTTACGTTGGCTGATTGTCCAAGTGCGCAAGACAAAAGCGTCAAAATTGTAATTCATAAAAGGGGTCACTTGTTACAACAGCTATATACAGAAGATGGCAGCCACGAAAAGTCAACATTTTATTATGATTTTATATTTTGAATACCTTGACCCTAGCCAATTGCGGTTCATATTTTTTAAGCTTTTTCTATTCTGGGCCTTAAACTATGCAAGGTTATAGGCTGTATAGTAACTTTCCTTTTCTTGCTCGATCATTCGTCATTGTAAGTTAAAAAAGCACATCTCTCTGTCACCCAAGGCGGGTTTACTTGAGAGTCCTAGATAACATAGTCAAACCACCATCATACATACCTCATAATTGTTCAAACTGAGCGGAAAGTTTTTATATTTCATTCGCTTTTTGAGGCTGTTTTAGTTCAAAAATGTTTTTGTACATTGTAACCGACACAGCATTCTCTTTTTAAATAATGGCCCCAAAACTCGATTAAAGTAGTCTTCTTGTTAGAAAATCAAGCCTAAATTTCCACTAGTAGGTGAGACATTTTACGTTTAGCAAACATTTTCCAGCCATCTAACATGTTGCGGAAAAGCGACGTTGCTTAAAAGTAGAAACCCTTTCAAGTTTCAAGCGGAATCTCCTTTGCAAACAACGGACATTTTTTAGATAGGAGCTTGAATTTCCCACTTGGGGGAAATTGGACTGTTTTTCTCACCCGACCAAGTCTCAATAGTACCTTGGTTTGTTTGACAAGTAATTCCCATTGAGAAGCTTTTTTTGCCTTCCCTATACTATTCGTAGCTTTAAAGGATGTATCATGCATTGGCTAGATTTGCTCTGACTTCCATTAGCCGTTGAAAATGCCTCAAGAGAGCGTGACTTGGAACAACCCAACATTTTAATGATTTCAAGAATTTAGTTCTATTCACTGAAAACAGAGGCAGATGATCGTATCAGGTCCATTTCTAGATCAAATGTAATCATAGCTAAAAACAAACGTCCCAAGGCAGGACAATGAAGTCATACCCAAGACCAGCTGGATTGAACTTCTGCTCAAGTGAACTTAGGGTTCAAGGTTCAGGGTTCAAGTTTTGGGTGGCTTTTTTCTCGTAGTTTTAGGTGCATTCTTTCCTTTTGAAATTAGGAATAAGCGAAAAGTTGTATTTCTCAATATGCCCAAAAGAGCTAAAAATGGCCTGTTCACTATCATCTCGATTTTGAATTTTTGATGCCCAGAATTGGCGGGGAAGCATAATTACATTTCAACAGTTTCCGTATCATCACAAAGCAAGGCCTGAGCTAAGAAAAACATTTAATTCATTTTAATCATTGAAATATGGATCAAATTGAGCCACTCACTTATAGTTCTAGGCAAGGCCCAAGGAAACTAGTTTTCGGGAATTCGTCATTTTAGATTAAGAATATGCATTGTAACTTATGAATAATTTCTCGAAATTAAATTGAACCATCAGTTAGGCAATGAAGATGTAATTTTTCAAATCGGTGTTATAGGTTTTGTAGTACGATTTCTCAAAGAGTGGATACATTTTTCTGACTCAACCGGTATGAGGGTCTATTTTAGATATATGTCCAAATTGCTCAAGTAGACTAGTATGCGCAAAGCTTTCGATCCAGCCCTCTTGTACCGAACGCACTGATCTTTGTTATGGATTACAAATTGTTTGCAAGAGGATTTTTTGGACATAATTTAGTGACCATTACTTAAAACTAAAACGCAAATAAGAAACTAAAACTAGAAGTGACTAGTTGAACAGACCTAGTGGGCATCCCAAAACTGTCTGTGTATTGAGAAAAGTTTGGTGGAGTAGGAATGGAACAGCTTGAAAAGAATGAGCTACAAATGCTATATTATCAATTCCGCAAAATCCATCATAACTTTTGACGCTATGTTATTTGGCATACACACAGGTCAGGGATTCGTCGAGTCGAGTTCAGAACAAACCTTTGGAGGCATCTGAAGTTCTTTTCTTTAAGTTATCTTTTGGAGCTCATTACTCAAGACGTCCACAAGCTGAAGAAAATATCAAGGTATTAGTGTCTAAGTAAGTTGAAACACTATAAGCTGCATTTGAAATAAGTAGTATTTGAAATTGCATCTTTATAGTCAAGTCAAGACAAGTTGCTAAAAAAATACAACCTCAATATTTTTTGTAGCCCTAAACTGACACTGAAAATGATTTTGGAAATAATGGTTCACTGCGACTGAAAAACAAGACGAGCTTTTCCAATGCAAAGGCGGAGCCTTTTGGAACCAAATCTTATGACAGTTTTTCACAGCTGTATTCCTTAGCGCTTGCTTTCTTTGTTAGGCCTTGTAGAAAAGCAAGCACGGTCAGCAAGCCAATAGTAAATTCAGGATCAATTAGCAATTGAGATAAATAAACATGACCTTACATATGCAATAGTTGTCCTTTTAAAGTTATTTAAGCGTGCTGTGAAAATATCAAACTGTTCCCAGAAAGAGTTTGCAGTTGCGTAATAAGAGACGGGACATTAATGCTTGTCGGGAAGGGGGTGCAAGACATTTTCAAATATTTCATGGAATTTTCGTATCCCCTCTCTGATTTACCTAAAGAATTGACCTCCTACAACATTGCAGAGAATATTTTCAGCCTCCCTCCCAATTCCCGTATGTATGGTAAAAGTATCACTATACTGTCATTATTGCATGAAGATTTACATTGTCACAGCTGTTAGCACGAGAGCAAAAGATGCCATTTCAAATGAAATGGGAAAAGAGTACAGAGCGGATTGAGTTAAGATTTACTTTAAGAAGAACTAGTGTTAGAAATGAATAGGGTTTTACTTAGAAACTGAGGAATTATATTTTACTTCCTGAAGAACTACTACGGTATGATTTTTAGAAATTAACATGATTTACTTCGAATTATTCTCATACCTCCTCCTTAAAACATACTTAAAATGAGCTCTCTTTTAGAGGTAAAATGTTGTCTCCATCCTAGATGTCTTCCACCCCCTCCCCATGAAGAAATAATGACCGGTCCCTGAGTCCTGTCCACACTAGCAAAAGTTGTTTGCCTAACCCTTCAACATTTTTCTTGCCCAGAAATGTTTTCCCGTTTGACTACGTTGCAAATCATTGCTTGGAAAATAGCATTACGACAAATTGAAAAGGGCATGTTTTGAAAAATAATTTCTATTTGTGAGATAGGAAAATATGATTTTCAATGAATGTTTTTCGACTTGGCCAAACTGAAAAATGTTTACTTGGCAAGCAAATGTTTACGTTACAGTTAATCCCAAATCTTTCCTAAATTGAAATTAAGACATTCAGAATCTGGGATTCAAATGTGATTCGAAAGAATCGAATGATCTTGGTGAGAGAAGTCAGCCAACAAAACGTGGAAGTAAAATTTCACTAGATCCAGACTCTTCTGCAGAACAGCTTAGAAGGATCTATTCAAGTAATTTTCGTCTACATAAAAAAATTCACACGCAGATCTATCAGTCTAATATCAATCAATTCTCCATAGAGTAATCAGCTTTTCTTATTGCAACAGACCTTTTGATACATACACTTTCAAAGGTTTGAAATTTGCCACTTTTCTATTGATGAAATTCTTTAGATGATTTAATAGTATCACATCCAGCGTTTGACCTTTGATCTTTCACACCTTTAAATTGCTGCTATTAGGTAAGAAGATTGCACAATCCAATTAAATTTTCAATCAAAGATAAGCAAACCATTTATTTCATTTTGTGACTTTTAAAAGTTTGACAATTTTGGCACCTTTCTATTGATGAACGTCTAGAAATATCAAATCAGATGTCTAATCTTTGATCTTCGATCTTTCACACGTTGATGGTTCACGCAAGAAGATTGCACAAGGCAATCAATTTTTCAATCAAAGCTAAATAAACCATTTACTTAATTTTGTAACTTTCAAAAGTTTGAAAATTTCTCTAATCTTTCACACCTTTAAATTGTTGCTTTCGCATAAGAAGATTGCACAAGGCAACTGAAGTTGCAAACAAAACCAAGCAAACCATTTACTTCAAACGTCACCTAGCAAATTTTTCTAGGCTCAGTAATTGCTAAAAACATGAAGGAATGACGATTAGAATGAATCGAGGCAATATCGAATATATCAGTCGTCTGCAAAGGAAATCAGGCACTTATCTAATTGCAAATATTACAAAAAATTCGCAAAATGAGTTTGTTCTCTTTCAATAGTAATGATAGTAAGTTCTCTTATCAACAAAACAACGTTTTTGTCTATCATAGCAACTCAATGTACAGATGACAGGTCCCCCATTTAGAATCGCTAGCAATACTGTAAAGGGCGTGCTTTTGAAATATATTCCAACCGTAAGTACAGGTCTTCAAAAAATCCCTGACTACAGGACCAGGAAATGAATTTGCGAAAGACGAATTTGAATCAATACAGACCACAATTACGGAAAAAGTGTATAAATGAATCTCATCAGTAAATATATTTTCCGAAGATTTCATAGGAAAACAATCTATCTGTCTTTTAAAGAATATATGGGGTGTTGTCTTCGTCTAATTGGTAATGGAATAGTGTTCACATTTTGTTTGTGATACTAATTATCTTTATTACGAAATGATATGATTTTGATGGAATGGGATTATTATCATTCTATGGAGAATTTNACATTTTTCCTTATCGGGATTGTTGCTACAAGTTGGTAAATACACCGTAAAGGCATTTTGATGGTATTCTTTCGTTTGTGTGTCTTCAATGTTTACACGCCAAGCCGGTGAATGAATGGATAATGCATGGCAGTGAATAGGTTCTTTTCCTACTATGACGTCAAAGCCCACTCGACCGAGGCGTCTGGATATTCTTTCGATCCGCGGTAATGAATCAAAAGATATCACGTAATTGCTGCAATTTCGTAACTTTGATGCGTCATAAATAATTAACGGCTTGATCGATTCAAAACATTTTTTCGTTTCTCACACTTTCGCATCAAATACTATTGAAAGACGTCATAAAATTTTTTAGTGCAGAGGCACTTTAAAGTGACCGACGTCCTTTAGCTGCCTCGGTTGACTTCTCATGCCAACGGTAAAAATAGTTATAAAATCTGATTGTTTTGCTTTGCTGGCTTTCCCTCGTGGCTAGCTAGCTAGAAAGAAAAGACAAGACCGAAGGGTAAAGTTTACAGTGCAGGCAGAGTGCAGCCAGAGCTGTTATCGGTTCAAACGGCATCGTACCACAATTTTATATCGCAGCTTTATGCATCATCTGTCTTGTTTTGTTCGAAGAAACTTTGTTTGCAAAATTAAGAAAGAATAATGATTATGAGCAATAGCTCTTAGTGAAAGGCTATTGAAACCTTTATTCTAAAACGACAAGGGAGCTGATCGCCTCATTTTGTTGATAGGAAGTCAGTGAAATTGGCGCAAGAGGGGAGAAGGCCAGTCACGATGGTGGGTAAAGATCTGAGCAACGGAGAAAAGGCTGACTTTCTGCAAAGAGTTATTTTCGAGTATGAAACTTTGGAAAAAAGCAGGAACAAGATAAAGCGTGGTGAGTGCTATGTTGATTTCTTCGTCTTCCAAAAAGGGGGCGTGTATGCGAAGCATGCGTTGTTTGCACGGAAGTAAATTTACAGGAAATATGGGGGGAGATGTAAGAGGGATTAATCAAGGACAGGGAGATAACATCTTTTCTTAATAGATTAATTTGATAAAATTCGACTTTGTTGTTCAATTGTTTTAGATCTCTTACATTTGCATAATAAAGACTATATTATTTGGTACGAGAGTCATAGTGCAAAAGGAAGTCACGCATATGGAACCAATGCGCGGTGTATGCGTAACGTAAAAATACATTTTGAGTGTAAGCCACGCAGATATGGTTACCATGCAGAAATACATACATACGACACCGGCTTTTTCACACGTGCGTGGTTTTTTCTCGAAGATCGAAGATTGATATTAATGGAAGGTAAGTGATCAGGAACAAAAACTGAACAAAACATTTGATCCATAAGTAAGGGCCTATTTCTTTGTATTTTTTATTGAAAGCGCGGCGCAGACTAGGTCGTACCAGTTGCTACAGTAGTCTTCAAGACTAGCAATTGTGAGGCTACCTACATTATCTTTTCGATCGTCAAATAAAAGTTAGACATTCCTGAGAAATTACATGATAGCAAAGGCTTTGTTCCTCTGCCATTGACATGACATCAACACTATCTTGTGATGAAATACGGCTAGCATTGTAACCGAGTCTTGTTGGGGAGACGAGATAGGGTAAGTCCGAGAAAAATTATGCGTCCCCCGTGCTAGGGGTTAAAGCGCATGCGTAGTAGCGTTTTGGGGTTGGAGCTNGTTCAATTGTTTTAGATCTCTTACATTTGCATAATAAAGACTATATTATTTGGTACGAGAGTCATAGTGCAAAAGGAAGTCACGCATATGGAACCAATGCGCGGTGTATGCGTAACGTAAAAATACATTTTGAGTGTAAGCCACGCAGATATGGTTACCATGCAGAAATACATACATACGACACCGGCTTTTTCACACGTGCGTGGTTTTTTCTCGAAGATCGAAGATTGATATTAATGGAAGGTAAGTGATCAGGAACAAAAACTGAACAAAACATTTGATCCATAAGTAAGGGCCTATTTCTTTGTATTTTTTATTGAAAGCACGGCGCAGACTAGGTCGTACCAGTTGCTACAGTAGTCTTCAAGACTAGCAATTGTGAGGCTACCTACATTATCTTTTCGATCGTCAAATAAAAGTTAGACATTCCTGAGAAATTACATGATAGCAAAGGCTTTGTTCCTCTGCCATTGACATGACATCAACACTATCTTGTGATGAAATACGGCTAGCATTGTAACCGAGTCGGTATTTTGCCTAGACCGTAGGCGCATGAGCATTTCTATTGGAAGTATTGTTTGTGAGCTAGTCTGCGGTGCTATTTTCTTTTCCTCAACTTTTCCTCCCCCGTAGAGGTCGCACTGCAGACTATTTGTGAGCTAGCAACACAGAACTATTGCTAGTTTAATTGATGTAGCTCATAACAAGACAGATTTGGTTTCAATAGCATCAGTTGCTTTTAATTGAAATACCATTTAAAAGCAATTAGCGATCGCAGACAAAGAAAATTCTCTCAAGCAACAAATCAAACCAAGCAAAGCTAAAGCTGTTGTAGATGCCTCAAAACCTATATGGCTAACTGTCTCGTTGTGCACTTGAAAAGAGGTTGTCCAGAGAAGTCATAAAAATAGTATCGGAAAATGTTGATTATGGCAAAGCAAAAAGTTGAGAAAAATGGCGAATCTTCATAATTTTGCAATAAATGACAGCTTTATGAAAGGGCGACGAAATTATGTATCCACGAAATAAAATTGATAATAGATGGTGATGCGTTATTATAAAGATGAAAATCCATCAGCACAAGCAATTTTAGCCAAAAGAAACAGTTTTCTCCGATGTTCATGAGAATATATCGAAAGAAGGAAGATTATTTGCCTCAGGCGTTTCATTAATTTCATGTATCTAATTCAGAAGCTGGACAGTAGGCCTTACCATCAGGGCATGAAAGCCCAAGGACATTTTCACTACTCAAGTTTCCTTCGTGCCATTTAGAAATCATAAATGCTTTCTTTTATGGCGTCCCAACTTCAGTGGTCCCAGCTTTTATTTATTTTTCACGATATCTTTTAAAGAAAGCTTGATATTGTCCCTTTTCTATTCTTAGAGGAACTTTAAGCATGATTTTTGTCCGGTCGCAGGAAGGAAACCATTTTTCCATGCCCTGCTTACCATTGTCGCAAAGTTAGGGGTTGGATAAACACTTAATGTTCAGCTTCTGATAGCTACACAAAATCTGCGAGGCAGATGTTTTGATCTATCCTTCTTTTTTATCGTTTCGATATTTGCTTATGAATTCTCTTAGCAATCCCTGTTCGCGTAAACTACGAGATAGTTAGTCATACATGCTACGACGAGGCATCCTTTGCAGCTTCACTCGTTTTTATTTGTGACTCAAGAGAATTTCCTTTACCTTTTAAAATTTTAATATTTCCTTGCTCTCCCCAAATTTTGTAATCTTTTAGGCCGTGATTGTGAAATTCATGATCAAGCTCCAACCGAGATTGGCTTTTGAAGTAATGAAAGCTAGAGGCAAAGAGCTGTATTTTAAAATTTGTGTTTCTATCGTTCTTGCGAGCTCACAAACAATACTGCCAATAGAAATGCGCCTACGGTCTAGGTAAAGTACCGACTCGGTTACAATGCTAGCTGTATTTCGTACAATGAAAAGTAATCTGTAATCAGGAGAAATCAGTGCGACGTCAAGCGGGGGTGCTTCAGTCCTCTGATAACCTTAAAAACAGAGAAGATACCTCACACGCATTTCGAAGGTAGATAACTGGTGTTAATTTTTGCGTATTTCGTATTAGAAAAGGGGAATGAAATTAATCTCAGATTCCCACACCATTTCTGCATTTTCGAGCAGATCTAGGCCAGATGCAGACCCATGACCACTCTTCTAACAAGTGGCATTTTTAACAAGTTATGGACAGAAAATTGATACAGAATATTGCTTTTCTGTACCATCCGCGAATTTCTGTTATCGAGAACAAGCCTTATAAAGGACCATATTTTTGAATAGAAAAGGCTTTTTGCGGCTTTTTGGATACCTGCCTCGGGTTCGGGAAACTCTTTCATGTCACCCGTTTTGCTACACCAGCTTATTCCAGAGTCCAGCCTGTAGTTGTTAGCCAGTGCGCAGACTCGAGTGGTGCCTTCCACGGGGTTTCCCACGGATCTATTGGATAGAATTTTGTTGTCTGTCTCCCACAACACAGGAGGACATAGAAACCAAAAATTTCATCCAGTAGATTCTATAGACAGATCAAAGCAGTTGAGTCTGCACGTAAGGGTAGGGATACCCAGACTGAAAAATGTTAGCTTGCTGTTTACATTTCTGTGCTATTCGTGGGAGATCTCAGCATGAGGCCTGTCTGCGGATTGTTTTGGTCTTATGCTGATAATTTTCCCTATCAATGGATTCTAAAAAAAAACATCGATAAGATCAAATCTCAATGAAATTCCAAAAATAGTTGGGCATACAGTAAAAACCAGACCTTGGGACACTAGGACCCTAGGACCGTTAAGAATTAAAATGAGACAGGACCTGCGTGCAGTCTTTCTTTTATGTAAAATTGAAAGAATGAGAAATACAAAGACTGCGCATTTGTAAATGATTTTTAGTATTTTGATGAATAAACCCATTATAATATGAGCCAATTAGAACCTGGTTAGAGATTTTCCAAACCGTAACACAATCAGCTTGCGTTAAGTTTTTGTTTTGTTTTTGTTTTTGTAATTGAAAAGTTTGAAAGAACAGATTAAGCTCATAGACTTTCATTTTGCTGAGTCAGCCATACAAGACATCTCTTAGGCCCCGTTCACACGGGAACGATTGCGTATCGTTCCATATCGTTCCGTTCCAAAACGTGGAACGCTCAGGGGTTGCGTTCACACGGGAACGCTTCAAATAACACCGTTCCGTTCCGAAAAGTGGAACGCTAAAATAAGTGATACGAAAGTGGAAAGATACGCAATTGTTCCGTTCCGTTCCGTTCCGTTCCGTTCCGTTCCGTTCCGTTCCGTTCCGTTCCCGTGTGAACAGGCAGAACTGGTCCGAAAAACGGAACGATAAGACTCTTGCCCTAAGCGCATGCGTGTGTGTTGTTGTCACCTTTTGTATCCCCATTATGGACATGCGCATTACTAATCCCTTTCTTCATTTTGGCGCGCAAATTACGGAACGGAACGAAACGATTGCGTTCCCGTCTGAACAGACACAAAAAGCGATACGCAATCGTTCCGTTCCCGTGTGAACAGTTTACTTTTCCGTTCCAGAAACTGGAACGAAGATGGAACGGAACAATTGCGTTCCCGTGTGAACGGGGCCTTAGTGATGCGCAGTCTTTCTATTTCTCATTCTTTCAATTTTACACAAAAGAACTGCACGCAGGCTACACAAGCAGCCCAAACAGGACCAGATCTTAATACTACAAAGGTAGCAAAAATTGTGGGTCGTGGCTGACAACAGTTACTAGAAAACTGATGCTACGTGTTACCAAATGCTCTTCCATAATGCATATAAAAACACATTGAATTGCTAGGTTTTTTTTTAAGTTTCAAGCATCAAAATATTACTTTTTCAAAAGAATATTATCACCATTGCATGTGGTGTAAACAATTAAAATATTTCAACGCAGAACTCTTGCTTGTATGATATTATAGCCTCTTGTGTTAAAGGTTTTAGGACTGCTGCTGGTGTAAAGTGTCATATCTCACACATTGGTGCCTAACTGTTGTAGGGTCCTAGGATCCCAGGGTCTGGTTTCTACTCTATGCCAAATCGTTAGAACAAGCATAACAAGTCAATCTTGTTAGGGAATCTGGCAACCATAGCCTGCGTGCTAGACTTGCTCCAAGTCTATTCTGTGGTCTATCAGCGCTCAATACGCCCCCGCAGAAGTTATAATGTTTTATTGAGCGCTGATAGACCACAGAATAGACTTGGAGCAAGTCTACCTGCGTGCAGCCTCAACACTCCTCAGCCAATAAATACTTTGGCCGAGAGAGAGAGGAGTGTTGAGGCTGCACACAGGCTAGGCAACCATTGCGATGTCCTCAGTAGCAACGATCGCTGCTGATTGTAAACTGTTGTTCATTGGTTGAGGGAATTTTTTCAGGGAGACCAAGAGTAATTAGTGAAATCGAAATAAGAATAGTAATTAATAAGACCTGCGAAGGTAATTGCGAAGGCATTGCAGAGTAAAATACGAAAAACTGCGAGGGAGAGAGAAAAAGAGAATAAAGAGAAAAGAATATTTTCTTTGGCCATTTTAATTGCTCACATTGTCCTCTTCAAACATATTGAATATTTTCTACAAAACCAAGTTCTTGTTCTTCACCTGTTGATTGCGATTCTTCCCCCGACCCTCTTCTTCTTGATCATTAATATTTGCAGTGTACAATTTATGCAGCATTCTTGGCTAAAAGCGTTGGATTTTGAAAATTGTTAAATGTGTAATTTTTGTTAATTTTTTATCAGTAGCGAGCCTCCTTAACACATTGTGTGTTTGAAAATTATTTTTGATTAATTTTCAATCTATTTAGGTTAAAGTTTTTCCTCTTGGAGGTTTACGGTCAAGGTACCGGGTGGCCCAAAAAGAGTACTCCTGTTTGAAAAATCACCAACAATTGATTACATGGCCGATCTTTAAATTTCTTTTTATTGGCAAGTAGATCAAAAACCAAATTATTTTCCCAGATATAGCTTATCTTGTGATTGGTTCTAAATTAGCAAATTTAGCGCTATTTATCAATGGCTGGTTTTGAAGCATACTGCAAAAGTATCGATGATTACCAGATTAATCTATTTTTGTATTTTAAGCTTCTAGTTTGGTCATAAATGTCAGAAAGAAACGCAAACTATCATTTTAGACTCGAAGGATAATGAAAAATCTCAAAATAATGGCTCTACGATGTTGCTTAAAGTATTGCACAGCATAAGGTTTTTCGACCTGTTATTGTATACCCTTTAAGTAATGAAAAGAAACATTTTATAATCTTTGAATATATTTAGATCTCTGAAAAAAGAGATAAAAAAAGGAAATTTTATGATAGGTTTGATGGTTTGATAATCTAGTTTTGATGATATTTTAAACGAGAGTACTTTTTTGGGACACCCGGTAGATCTGCACTTAAGGTGGCTCACTACTACAAAACATTTTATTTGTGGATCAGCGGTGGCTCGCTACTAATTAAAAATTATTTTCAAACACATTGGGTTAAGTGGCTCACTACTGGTAAAAAATTAACACTGATACACATTTGGTGTCCGATCGCTAATGCTCACATTTGGTTTCTAAAAGCCATTCTCAAAATCTGTTTGAATTCTTCTAACAGGACACCAAAGAAGAATGCCACTGTGGCTGTTTCTTATTGCTGTTATCAAGGCAGATATCACTGAAATGTGTCTTGTGTGGACAGACAGAGCAAAATACCAATTCATTGTGAAGAACCCTGCGTTTCTTGCTGATGTGTGGGGATGTCTAAAAGAGAATTGCTCGATGGATTATGCCAAGTTAAGCAGAGCTATGAGATACTACTACGGCAAAGGATTGATTGAAAAGGTAAGGCAATATGAAATATATAGCGATTGCTTTTGTTTGTGCAAGGTTTTAACTTCACCTAGACAAATTTTAAGTGAACGATTTTAATGGGTACCTCAAAACTCTCATATGCCAAGATATACACAGAGGATGCAGTAAAGTTCCTAATAAGGACAGTACAACTGTTCATTGTCAGCACATTTTAACGGCTGTTGTTCAAAAAATCGTGCTATCGATACATAATAATAGTAATAATGATAATTTTTTTATTTAAAGTTGGCTAGTACATAGCTACATATGGTAAAAAAGAGATTAACAATTCTATATTTGCTAAGTAGGGCCAGCTATTTAAAAATATACAGTTTGTAAATAATCTGATAAAATGACTCAATAATATATACAAGTGATAAAAGTTTAGAGAATAAAAATGACGTATTATAAACATCCGAGATTTGGAATGAAAGGTCAAAATATTTTGCGTGTGCATTCTTCACAACGCCAAATTTGTTATCTTTGATTTAAGCATTGAGATGGATTCAGCATTCCTTCTATAGGGAGGGGAAGCGAAAGTTTCAGCCTTCTTTGTCAGACGGTCTCAGAACTAGGGGCGTCGCCAGCCTTAAAAAAGTTGGGTGGACTTGGTAAGGAATTATGTCTTTAAAGGTATTTCCAGCCTTTGCACACCATCTGTGCTTATGAATAAATGTTAGCCTAAGAAAAACTGGGGTGGACATGTCCGAGGACATGTCCACCCACTGGCGATGCCCTTGCTCATAACAAAAATTGACGGTCCTGGGTACGGTAGTACGAATTCATTGTTATTTCTTAGGTTGCAAATATTTTCTACTCGCAGGCAAACCAAAGATTTCAAATTTTGAAAAATGACCGAAGCTTGCTTATGCTTGCTGCTGATAATGAAAAAGTATTTTTGTGTATTTGTAGCGAGTTTAGGAAAAGTTTTTTTTCCCCATATATAAATAAAAAAACAAGTTATACAAGATACTGTTGAATTTGTAGCGAGAAAGGACACACAGTCACGGACACACAGTCATAGGAAACGTTGCAAAGTTTAGAAATTGATTTGAATTTGGAGGATTTGTGTTTTACAGCGACTTGATTTTGAGGCATGCTCAAACCACGTTCTTGTGAAATAGTCTAACGATTTTATATAAGGTACGGAGGAGAAAAAAGTGGAAGTTTTCGAAATGTTGCTGATTTGTAATCGTTGAAACTTTCTTATGTCATCTGGTAATCTCAAATTCTATGCATTTAAAAATCTATCATAATCATTTGGTTTATTCGCTTTCTTTTGGTGAATACATGATAGCTATATTAAAAGCCAATTAAAACCAACTATCTAAACTATTAACAAACAACAATTGAATAACAGTAACAGTAATACTAAAAGAATAACTGAAATGCGTAAATGCATATTAGATTTCCTGTTGTTATTTTATATAGATGGTTTGCATATGCGGCACAAGCAAGAAATTGATCACAGATATTTAATATTTGCTTTAAAAAGTTTTGTATTTACACTTGAGGTGATTTCTGTGGGGATGGAGTTCCCTACTTGTTCACATCTGTAGGATATGGTGTCTAATCCATATGCTACAGTGTTTTGCTTATTTCTAGTGAAAGTGAGGCCCCTGAGGTTATAAGGTGATTCAGTTATGTTGAAGATGTCTTCCACGAAACCTGGGTTTTCATTATTTCCAGGAGTATGAGTTCAAGGAAAGGATGCCAATGATCTGTAATTACTCCCTACTTTGTTGCTAAAGGTATATATTTATTTTTCAGGTGCCGGAAAAACCTTTTATATACCAATTCATCGTTTCATCGAGAACAAAGAACTATCTTCCATTCACAAAAGATCTTATTGAGCCACGAATTGATGCGAAGGAGCAAGAAACATTCATTCAGCGCCCGAAATCTTTGCCAGACTTTTTGAGTGTATTTAGCAAAGCAAAGAGACCTGCGACACCAGAGCCATCTTCTGCTCCAGTTGAACCAGCCCAAAAAACACCAAATCCACTCAGATTTATAACACAACCAAGATCACGGACTTCTTCACTGCCAGCAATGACTGTGTGGATGAGTCCTAAACAGAGATTGAGGAACATAGAGATTCCACCATACGAACCATCAGAAAGTTGTTCAGGGTCACTAAATTCCCCGCTTGATGACCTAAACGAGTTCTTTTTCACAGATTCCTTTGATGAGTTCCCATTCAATATTGAACGAAAGCCTCAAAAAGTTCCGCTCACATCATGTTTCAAGCCTGGTGACCTGCCTCTGCTTAACTTCGATGACCTGAAAAAGATTGATGATGAAATGAGCTCTGAAACTTCTGGTGTTTGCAGTCCCCGATCGGTTTTCAGCTCTGAAAGATCTTTTGAAGTCGACAGCAATCCTGGCTGTCCCTTCTGGAGTTATCAAGCAAGGGAAAAATCACCTCCTCTTTCATCTCTTGGAAAGAACAGTTCAGGGTATAGCTCAATGGAAGCTGCGCAGGACACAGCGGTGGAAGCCATGCAAGAAGATACTGCAATGGACGTTTGGCATTTACCGTGTATGAANCGCCCGAAATCTTTGCCAGACTTTTTGAGTGTATTTAGCAAAGCAAAGAGACCTGCGACACCAGAGCCATCTTCTGCTCCAGTTGAACCAGCCCAAGAAACACCAAATCCACTCAGATTTATAACACAACCAAGATCACGGACTTCTTCACTGCCAGCAATGACTGTGTGGATGAGTCCTAAACAGAGATTGAGGAACATAGAGATTCCACCATACGAACCATCAGAAAGTTGTTCAGGGTCACTAAATTCCCCGCTTGATGACCTAAACGAGTTCTTTTTCACAGATTCCTTTGATGAGTTCCCATTCAATATTGAACGAAAGCCTCAAAAAGTTCCGCTCACATCATGTTTCAAGCCTGGTGACCTGCCTCTGCTTAACTTCGATGACCTGAAAAAGATTGATGATGAAATGAGCTCTGAAACTTCTGGTGTTTGCAGTCCCCGATCGGTTTTCAGCTCTGAAAGATCTTTTGAAGTCGACAGCAATCCTGGCTGTCCCTTCTGGAGTTATCAAGCAAGGGAAAAATCACCTCCTCTTTCATCTCTTGGAAAGAACAGTTCAGGGTATAGCTCAATGGAAGCTGCGCAGGACACAGCGGTGGAAGCCATGCAAGAAGATACTGCAATGGACGTTTGGCATTTACCGTGTATGAAAGAGAAAGACTCCTTTGATGTTCAAATGGATTTATTGAACGAACTGCTTATTGAAGACAACAACAGTAACGTTTAGCTGTGCAGTTGCCCGTCTAATAGCTGCTTACTAATTGAGCTGAATACTAGTTTTATTAAGCAGACCAACAACACGAGTCTCTCGTTTCCCTGTGATGATGCCAGCATAGGAAAAAAATGTTATTTTTAGAGAAACGCCTTGGTGCAAATTCATTTAAACTTTTTGATCACATCTTCATATGTTATTAATCCACCTTGGTAATGCATAAGTTGGCCGTGTAGTTTTATTAAGTTCCAATTCATTGCAAAATTATTAAGCTTTGCATGTTTTCTCCATTCTTACGTCCATTCTCAATGGGAAACATGTAGCCTTCGAAAATGCTTTTTGGTAAGATTGGAGAAATTGTTGAAATTGGAATCATAATAAACTCCACTTTTGCCATTCCAAATATAAGCTATGAGCATTTTCTGACTTCTGGTCCCCTGCAATTCGCCAACATACCCCAAAATTCTAAAGAATGAAAAATGTGTGAATTGGCACAGCAAAATCGTGTATCCGTTGCGAAAGAATTATAACCAACGAAAATTTGGCGAACAAATTTGGAGTTCATCTGCATCAAGCCCAAGCCATAAGAATTCAAGTTTTCACAGTTGGAAAGTTGGAAACAGTTGTAAAAAATCTTTCACTGTGAAGCAATAGTTTTATTTTGCGGATGCAAAAAAGTCTCGTTTCGAAGGATGTACACTAGCTGTCCAATATTTTGATGTTTTTCATCAAGTCCCAGTTTGAGCGATTTACCGTGTAAATAGTGTTAATGTTGTTAAGAGTGATGACTGGGACTATTAAGTAGTCTAATAAATATTCAATTTCCGACGTGCTCCGAGTGAGTCACGAGGAAATAAGACTTAAAGAACACAGGGGAAGGAGAGACACCTTTTGATATGTACCGGGTGACCCAATAAAAAGTGAAACTTTTTGAAAAATCACTAAAATCTGATTATGATGCTGATCTTAAAATTTTCTTTTGATGTGGCTAGATCAAAGACCAAGTAGATTTGATACATGATTTTATTTGATTTCTTAGTAGAGCTTTGATGAAATTGAGGCTTGAAGAACCTTATTTTGAGCAATAGTATTTTGTAAATTGTCGTATTTTGGCAAAAAGCTATATCTTGAAATTTTATCTGTAATTTCGAGTCCTAGCTGATATAACAGCTTTGTAAACAAACACTAGGAACCATTTTAAATGATGGTACGGGACAAAAATTCAATTTGATAAGAATTTCTTGTGATTTCGGAGTATGCTTCAAAGCCAGGTAGCTTGCAAAATCACAAATTCCCACAAATTCAAAGCCATTTAAAGACTTTCCAAAATCGCTGAAACTAATTTGTGTCCTATACACAAATGCATACGAAGAAGTTGTCGCGTTCGTTGATATTTATTATGAAGTTTTGATGATTTTCAAAAAGTTTCATTTATTTTGAATTACCCAGTAGTGCTGTAATAATTTTTTTATATGAAAATATGTCTTTTGTTGTATAAGAAAATGGAGCAGATCTATTTTGAAATGTTACTGCCTAGAACGGAAAAGATAGCAAACAGTTCAAATTCCTTTATTTCTCTTAACTTGAAGATACTGTGATTACTTTGGAAAAGGGCAGGGCACTTTAGTAGTTTCAATAATTCCAAGATCACGGAGTTTGTAATCAAGGTATGAACATCTAAGTTTGGCAATTGTTGGTGTTAATCTTTCGAAATTGTATCGTATAATGAAATTCTGTAATACAAAGTACCAGGCGTTCCAAAATGATGTATCAGCGTTCAGCGGAAATGTACTGGTAGTCCCAAAACAGTTTCCACCTTGAAAAGCACCAACATTTGATTCAAATTTCTTTCGTTGGCAATTAGATAAATTTTCCCAGTTGTAGCTTATTGTTTTGATGGGTTTAGAAATTTGTAAATTTGGTGCTATTAGGGCTACCAGGTTCTGAAGCATGCTGCAAAAAGCACAGATGATTAAAAGATGAATTTCTTTATAGATATTAGGCTTCAAACTTAATCATAGATATCAAAGGGGAAAACGCCATCATTCTAATCGATGAAGAAACGTCAAACAAGTTTGGTTCTAAGATAAGATTTATATTATGAATCATTTTGTAGCGGAAACGGTAGACTTGCTCCATGTCTCGTTCGGTTAGCCCCGTTGAACCATACGAAAAGTAGCCATTAGGAAGGAGTGAGCGAGTGGAGGAATTTATTCTTCTACGGCCAGTTATACCGCTCTACCGGGTTTCCCAAATAAAAGGTAACAGATTTGAACAGGGCTAGCGATGCCAATTTAGCTCCAATCAATTCGCAATAACTTTAAAGCTAATCCTGAAAAGTTAACTTGAACATAGCATAGGTACCTTTTTTTATTGATATTGGTGCTTCCAAAGTTGAAATATTATTCTTTACAATTCAAATTTGACTCCAGCTCCAAACCAGAGCTTTGGCATTTTGGCCTAAGCAAATTCCTGAAGCACAGCGAAAGTAAGAATCAAAATTAAAGACAAATTAAGAAATGCATCATAGGTGAGCTCTAGCAAATACCATATAATACCTATAATATGTGTTTTGCTCAAATCTTATCAAGGTTGTTATTGATTTATTCGCTGTGCTTCAAGAATTTGCTTAGGGAAAAGCAGCAAAGCTTTGGTTTGCAGGTGAAAGCAAATGTAAACTTTCAAGATTAATATTTCAACTTTGAAAGCATAAAATGTTAACCAGCAAGGTATCTATGTCCAAGTTAACTTTCCAGGATCAGCTTAAATTTATTGCGAATTGATTGGAACTAAATTGACATTGCTAGCCCTGATCAAATCTGTTACATTTTATTTGGGGCACCCGGTAGGTTTATAGGTTATTGGCTTGGGAGTCGTTTAAAAAAATGCTTCACAGAGGACTAGCAATTTTTCCCAAGTTTCAATTTCAAAACAATAAATAAAAACCATGCTTGATAATCCCCAAGGGGGAAAAAATACTTAGATGTGTCTCTCGCATGTGAAAGTAAATTGTCATAATTCTAAAGCTAAAACATGAAAGAAGTGATGTGTAGTTTTTTTTTTTTGCAAGACTTTCCAAAAATAGCTTTCAGATAAATATATTCCAGAGGTCTATCTAGGACGGTATGACCGATTTTAGTGCAGTAGATTTTACATACAAAGGTGCATTTTCTCTAAAAACGTTTCTGGCGAAAAACAAAAAAAGTGAGAGAATTGATAACGGAGCATTCGCACATCAGATGAAGGATTTCTTTGGCGACAAAATCGTTCTCTGAAAGCTGACTTTCTATCAATTTTTTAATTTTAGTTCGCGCAGAAATGTTTTCACTCAAGTGAAAATACACCTCAAGTTAGCCTTTTTGCAAATGAATGATTCAATGAAATCAGTGCATGTTCGATGCCTCTCGTTTTCGCCAAACGCCAATACATCATTTTGAGACACCTGTTAGAACTCTTGGTCGTCACTTTCTGGCACACAAAGAACTCTCGATGCTGAGAGCCTTTCTGGCCCTTTATGACCCTTTCTGCTGGATCTGTTTTTGAAAGAAAGGAAGCGAAGCTGGTTCTTCGTTTGGATGAAAATCTTGGAACTAATTTGTTGTAGTGCTTGTTTTGTTCAGTGGTATAATAATAAAAAAACGCTAATAAATATGGATGAAAATTTTATCGCTGTAATCAGTAGAAAGTTGAAGCTTTTCTGTGTGCTTCCTGCGCAAATGGTAAAAAAGGAAGTAACGATTGTTAATTAGGGGGCGAAGCTAAAGACAATTATTAGGGGGTGCAGACCCCAAATTTGCCAACAAAATACCCCAAATTTGCCGAAAAATTGACGTTTCTTGGATTTAATTGTTGAAAATGATACAAATTGACCAAATTTGCCGACAAATTTGCCGAAAAACTAAAAGTTGTTGGGGAGGGTTTGGTAGCCCGCACCCCTTTTGGCTACGCCCCTGTTGATGAGATAATTGATCCCGGATTGTTCCCAAATTGCATGAACCATAGATAGATCATTTTGCAATGGAAACGCGAGCTTATATCGAGTGACCCGATAAAAAGTTAAAAATTTTCAAACACCACCAAGAATTGATTTTGGGTTTAGATTGTCTCGTAAGTTATTTGAACTTTGATACAAATGCACCAAAAGAAATTTTAAAGATCGGTAACAATCAAATCTTTGTTTGTGATTTTTTAACAAGGTTCACTTTTCATTGGGGCACCCTAATGTGACAGTTTATCATACTAAAATTACCCATACCGCTCTAAATTTATCGGCAATTTTGGTTGGAACATGTTTTAGAATTGCTTGCAAATACCAGAATCAGGCCGAGCAAATGTCGTTTAGTTTGCCGCTTGGTAAATAGATATATTTCATATTTTCATAATTTACTTTTTCAAGTAGCGTTGCCCTTCAGCAGAAGCTGTTTGGAGCCCTCCAATGAAAACGTTAATTATGATTTAGAAAATTACATCTCCGTTGCCTAACTGAGGGTTTAACTTAATTTTGAGAAATTGTTGATAATTCACAATGAATTATTTTAATATCAAACGAAGCATTTCCAAACACTATATTCCGTGGGTCTTACCTAAAGGTGTAAGTGAGTGACTCAATTAGATCTATCTTTCAACGATTAAAATGAAAAGATAATGTTTCCTTAGCCAGTGGCGGGGCCACGGGGGGGGAATGGGGGGGACGAGTCCCCCCCCCACTTTTTTCCGAGGTTAGTTTTCCAATTCGTCTAAATCCGTCGAGAAAATATCTAAGGAGGGGTTAAGTAGTTATCTCTAGAGTTTGATAGACAAATAAGGGTGTTTCCTGAGGGTAAAAAGGGCGTTTTCAGAGTATAAAAAGGGCGTGGCCCTGAAAAATTTTCCTGGGAGCTGTGCCCCCAGACCCCCATCTTCCTTTGTCCCCTCCACTTTTTTGCGGCTGGCGCCGCCACTGTCCTTAGCTTAGGCATAGCTTTCTAATGATCTGGGCAACAAAAAGTCAAAATCTACATGATACTGAACAGGCCATTGTTGGCTGTTTTTGGGCATATCGAGAAATAGAGCCTTTGGCAAATTCCTAATTCTAGAAGGAAATAATACACCTAAAATTATGAGTAAATTTTGAAAACTAAGTTGAGCCCGCAGCAAGATGAAGAATAAAAATTTTTACAAATTGGTTGCATTGCTTTTCCTGTACGATTTTTCAAACAGTGGATACATTTTTGTGACTCACCTGGTACAGCAAATTCAATCTACAATATAATAAACCATAAACCTGAACACCTATTTACAAGAATACTTCAATATTTACAATAAAATGAGTCAATAAATACAAAGATAAATTGTCCAATGCTAAATAAACTGTTTAAAAAACATTTAGAGCGGATGCCTGCTTGGTCTCGGCTGAAGGGCTATTCCAAAATTTTGCTCCACTGTAAGTTGCAAAGTACTTGAATTTTTCTGGGCAATTTAAAATCTGTCTCTTCTGCAAATTATGAGAGGAGCATTGCGATTTACAGATGAAGGTTTTGCACAGGTACTCTGGAGCCAGCTAATAAATGAATTTGAAGCCCATTATTTGAGATTTACTTGCAATAATTAGCTATATTAGGGGTCGTTCGTATGAGCTCGATAAATGGGCTGGCTCGATAACGGTAAGCGAGATCTATCTTGAAAGTAATCAATAGGAAAGTTGGTTTTCATTTATATGGAGAAGCGAGCCTTACCTGTTTTATGGTGAGATCTCACTCGGTGAGGTGAACATTTCTTCATATAAACGCTCCAGCCCCTGGGTCCGGAGGCACTTGACCACAAAAAGGACGGGGGAGTGCCCCTGGGGTAAAAAGATTCATACCCTGTGTGGGAGAAATTTTTTCTTTCAAATTAAGTATCCTGTCTTGGAGCAAAGTGGTAAGAAAAAATAAAAAGATTGAAACTTCCTTCTCAAATCCCATACGAGAGCAATTACAGCAAAGCAAAATAATAGACCGTGTAGGGAGAATTTTGGGTGAAAATGATAGCTTGTGTGGGACCAAAACATCGCTAAAATGAGACCCTGTTCAGTGGCACATACCTGGTACAAACACATTGAAGCAAACACAATCACAAGTCTACAAACACAATCTTGAAGGTTCAGTCCGCTTGCCGGGCTGGATTGATGCAAGGTGCGCATGCACCGAGCAATCTGGTAATTGAATCATTTGAAAATGACTGCATTTCATGGTAAGTGTCTCGGTAATGGTAAACGAAGTGGAGATGTTCAGAGCTCAGAGGCCCTTGCATCTCTGCAATCACCTATGGCCAAATTTTTATTTGACTCGCATGGATTTCCTTCGAATGGTCGACGTCATACTGCGCATAGACAGTCCAGATTATTCAGTCTATGCGCAGCTAGAATGAAATGTTCATTCTCACGCTTCCGTTAATTCTTATCTGATCAAAATAACTTTTATATTGTTATCATAATTAGTATGACGGAAGCAATTAGGCTTATTGACAAAATCACTAGATGTTTGGCAGTTTGGTAGAGGTATCTTGTTCAGGGAGAGGTCGAGTCGGGTTTAACAATCAATGGCCCTGGTTCTATTTTCCTATGGTCCTATGGCCCTTTGGCACTATGGCCCTTTGGCCCTATGGCACTATGGCCCTATGCAGCTATGATCCTATGTGCCATAGGGCCATAGTACTATAGGGCCATAGTGCCATGGGGCCATCTTGCCACAGGACCATGGGGCAAGGGCCATTGATTGGTAAAACCTGAGCAAGTCGGTATTTCCAACTGCAAAGCTTATTGTGTTGTGTTGGATAAATTTGGAATTCTCAATTACTGTAATTTGTTTTCTTCCAAATTCGATTAATTAAATCATTAATTCAGGTAATTTGTTGATGCCGTAATTAAGACAATAGCGCATGCTTTGTGAGCTCATCAAAATCACTACAGGTCTACCTGTGTTAGTAATGCAAGGCACATGGACCCCTGGAAAATGTAAACCTCCCCCCTGCAATGATATAGAGTCCCTAGTCCCTAGCCTCCTTTGCAATAGACCATTGCGACAATCAAAACAAGGACACTGGGGAGAGAGGTTTGTTCTGGTAAATGCCGGATGCAGATCTGGTAAATGTTTAAGGCTTTTTTTTTGCAAAAACTATCCTATGTCTTTATGAAATATGTCTGAACTGTATTTGTTCAGATTGGCTTCTCGACAATACTTGCACCTACAATGTTGATGTTCTTCCATCGTTTGTGAGGTCAAAACATTTAGGCTAAAATTTTCGATGTTCTAATTGATTTGATTGACAGCATTGTTTGATTTTACGCCAATCACATGCTGGCGCGGAAAAAGTGGGCGCCACAGCAGAGAGGTGATGTTAAAATCAGGTATTCTTATCTTCCTTCAAACATTTTCCTACCAGGCAAGATCACCGAGTTTTTTTAGAATAATAGATGCATAAGGATCCCCTTGCTATTGTGTTGCTAGGGAATTAAAATGAGCATTTGATGTAAAAAGCATCGTTTTTTATTAGAAAATGTTATCGTTCTTGTGCTGAAAAGCTACTTAACTGATTCTACACGCATTCTAGTACACTCAGAACGATAAAAAATGTGTAGCTCAAAACCTATTTTCGAGTGGTAACCTACCTTTAGAATGATATATAGACGGGAAGAGAGGCAGAGGTCACCCAAGGATTAGCTGGGATGACATCAAGGAGTGGACCGGAATGCATTATGAATGTGCAATAAGAACAGCAATGGACAGAAATAAGTGGAGGGCTACTGTGTCATCCAGTGTAGAATGATGAAGAAGAAGAAGAAGAAGAACCTACCTAATTGCAAATATTCTAAGATAGATGTGAACATTTCTTTCATTTAATATATTTATACCTGTATAAGTTGTACCGAGTGAGTCAGAAAAATGTATTCACTGTTTGTAAAATTGTACAGGAAAAGCTATGCAGCTAACTTGTAAAATATTAATTCCATCATCTTATTGCGGCTTAAACGGCATTGACCCTTGAATCAACTACCTGTTTTGCTGTTTCATATCCATCTGTTGCAAAGGCTAAAATGAGGCATTACAAAGTTATTAACCTCAGAAATGGAGTATTGGCAGGCCAGGTCGAAAATGCAGAAACCGTGGAAAACATTGAAAATACCGGGTGGTCACAAAAATATATCCACTGTTTGAAAAATAGTGCAGGAAAAGTACTGCAGCCAATTTGTAAAACTTTTAATCCATCATCTTACTGCGGCTTGAGCTTAATTTTCATGACTTTTCTCATACTTTTGGGTGCATTATTTCCTTCTGAAATTAGGCATTAGCCACAAGTCCTATTTCTTCATATGCCCGAAACCGCCTGTTCACTGGCATGTAGATCTTGACTTTTTGAGGCCCAGCATTGATGGAAAGCATAATTACATTTCAACAGTTTCCGTATCATTAGAAAGTAATGTCTAATCTAAAAAAAAACAATTAGTTTACTAATTTAGTCGTTGAACGATGGATCAAATTGAGCCAATTACTTGTAGTTATATAAGAAAAGCCAACGGATACTAGTTTTCGGGAATTCTTCGTTTGAGATTAACACTATAAATTGCAAATTATGAATTTATTCTCAAAATTAAGTTACACCCTCAGTCAGTCAACGGAGTTGTAATTTTCAAATTGGTGTTACAGTTTTTGTCTTACGATTTGTCAAAGAGTGGGTACATTTTTCTGAATCACCCGATATATGCGATCTTCCGAGAAGCCAATTATACTTGAACGAGGCCTAGAACGTTAGCTCTTTGCAAACGCCATAACTTGTTTGACTCTTCAAGCAATGTCATCCATCAAAATCAATACTGATGTCTTCAAGGCGCATTATATCATCAAAAAGGCGATATTATCTGTCGAATTCCCTTCTTTTTGGCCTTCCCAAAGTCTTCACTCTTTTTAGCTAAGCAAAAGCTTAAAATATCGTATTTTAATGGTGTTCTATACCGGGCCAGGAATGCTGATAGCATATCTGATTATAAATATTCGCCTGTTTTCAAAGATTTCAAGATTACACATTTTCTTAACGACATTTTTAGCCAACCTGGTGGCCCAAAAAAGTTGCTTTGTTTGGAGGCTACTGTGGAAAACCAAAATTGCACTCGAATTCATCCGAAAACAGAGCAGAAGGTGGTTTAGCCTACGAGTCAGTGGCGGACTGGCCCACCGCCTCAAATTTGACTCCACTATACCCCTTAAAATATAGCAAAAAGGGCCCCCTTTTCGTTGAAAAAGGGCCCCTTTTGCAAAAAAGACAAATATTTTTCTCTTATGTCCCCTTTCGAATAATGGACATCTCATTATACACGCCAAAGCTCTGGTTTAGAGGTGGAGTCAAATTTGAGCTTTAAAGAATAACATTTCAACTTTGGAACTAGCAATATCAATAAACATTTCACCTATGTTCAAGTTAACTTTTCAGGATTAACTTAAAAGTTATTGCGAATTGATTGGAGCTAAATTGGCATCGCTAGCCCTGATCAAACCTGTTACCTTTTATTTAGGACACCCGGTATACCACGTGCGNAATGTATTTTTTAACTTTTAAACCCTTGTAAAAGTCGGACCAGTGGATCTATCACAAATCGCTGACACCCTTTGGTAGTTATATGCTTTGTGACCCTGTATGCCAAGTGTCAAGCGATTTGATTGGCCCGTTAGGTACACCAAGATTTTTTAGTACCCACCAGTACCCCGGAATCTTGTTTCGAGAAATCAAGCTTTTATCAAATTGAAGCAGAACGTGCGGGAAAAACGATTATGCTTGAAAATGCAAACATAAAGCCGCAGGTCAAGCAATAAAGCTTTAGGGCGGTCTTGTTCAATCGTTATATCAAGAAAATAACAGCAGGGGATGTTGTGAATATAGCTGCAAGGTCAAATGAGTTTACTTTAATCCTCTGAAGTCTATTCCCGCAATTTTTGAGAAATATGATTGCTTCTTTTAAAATGCTAAAATTTCCCAGTAATTGTGGTTATTTCTGGAAGTGAGTTGGTTGAAACGATACTCAAATACTTAAACCATCGGGATATGAGGAAAACGAAAAATCGATAAATTTGTGTCTGAAGGGTTACAGTAACCTTAAAGAGGGTCGAGTGATATTCAAAAATTTAGGTTAGCCTTTCCGACGTAAAGTCAAATTTTGTTGAAAAATAATGAATAAATTTTGCACAGTAGCCCTCCGAACAGAGTAACTTCTTTCTGGGTCACCCTGTAGTTGGAATGATAACTGCATAATAAACATCAGTTTAACTACAGGTTCAGCAGATCTCTGACTCAACCGGTAGATGGAATGCTAGTAAAAAATCTTGCAAGATATTGAGAGACATAGAATGTGTTACTATTGCAACATTAATATCGATCTAATTATAATATTATCACCATCATTTCAGTCAGATATTCGTCTTTGATCTCTTTAGAATTTTGATTCAATTGCGGAATTGAACAATATATGAAAGCTGCTTTCATGTAGAAACGAAAAGCAACTAATAGCTACATTAAAAATGAGATATTTGAAAACAAAATGCAATTAAATTCAAAGTGAGATATTAAAGCAAAGATCGTGACTCATGTTTTACTGTGAAGCAAATATTTCATTTACTTTAGGGACGTTGATTGTTCTCACATGTGCAAAGTAGGCAAATGGTAAAACTTAGCTTTGATAGATGCAGATATAAAAGGAAACAGGTTGAATGAGATAAGAATTTTTTATGTTTCATGAATACCAGGTTTTTGTCAAATAAATGTTTCGGCATTTAAAAGTCACAGAAATTCGAAACTTCTGTTTTTCAAGGGTTATATCAAAGATCAAAGTATTATTCAAATTATTTTACATGGTTTAAAGTCCGAAATTTTTGTTTTCCGAAAAATTATTTACCTTCTAAAATGTTTGCACCTAAAAAATCACAGGAAAGCGTTTTGCTGCTTAAAATCGGAATTTCTTGCCCATTGAGATGAAATAATGGATTGTTAAGGCAATAGGTGCACGATGGGTCCCAATATGACAAAGAAGCCCTGGGGACGAGAGGCTGGCACGATGGCTGATAAATTTTCATGATTATATATGCAAACAACTGAAAAAGTTGGCGAGGGCATTTGAAATAACAAGAATTATTCCCAATTCCAGAATGAAAGCCCCTGACAGCAACCCCTTTGGAAACTTGTAATAAAACGCCATCTGTAAAATGTGTAAATTGTTTATTATAAAACAAGGAAAGTAACTATAAATAAATCGTTTTTAAGCAAAGTAACTGTAAATAGATCGTTTTTGGTAACCTTACGAAATTCGTCTAAAAACGTCTGAAATCCCATGCTATAACGCATGAAAATTCTTTCCGAGATTTATTCTTCCGAATTTTTTGTCGTTCAGTCGAGTTATGTTCAAGTCACCAAAAATTGTATGCAGTATAACTAAAAAAATTAACGATCAGGAATGATTAACTATCAGGGATTAGTAACTATCAGCTGCATTTTATCGGGTGTCTACTTCTTGCCAGTTTTTTCTCAAGTGTTAGCGAATTTATGGACTTACACAAATCGTTTAAGAAAATGAAAGGACTTCTTGTTCTGAACAAGGAAACTCACTTGACCGTATAGGCGTAGGAGCCAGGGGGCTGGGAGGGTGGCAGCCCCCTCCCCAAAGTTGGAAAATTTTACCAAAATCATCCTTTTTCGGGCAAAAATCCACCCTAAGTCGGGCAAAAAATTCGGTAAAAACAATGGACTTTTTATCGGGCAGCCCCCCCCAGATTTTATCTTCCCGTACGCTTATGCTTGACCGGATATTTGTGATAAGACCATGCCGCCTGCCGGACCAAAAATCATCCAGCTGTGAGCTGTTGAAAACAAGGCGTCCATTCTTTTTCGTCCAAGGAGACTTGAGTAAGCCCAGGNTATAAATAAATCGTTAAGCAAAGTAACTGTAAATAGATCGTTTTTGGTAACCTTACGAAATTCGTCTAAAAACGTCTGAAATCCCATGCTATAACGCATGAAAATTCTTTCCGAGATTTATTCTTCCGAATTTTTTGTCGTTCAGTCGAGTTATGTTCAAGTCACCAAAAATTGTATGCAGTATAACTAAAAAAATTAACGATCAGGAATGATTAACTATCAGGGATTAGTAACTATCAGCTGCATTTTATCGGGTGTCTACTTCTTGCCAGTTTTTTCTCAAGTGTTAGCGAATTTATGGACTTACACAAATCGTTTAAGAAAATGAAAGGACTTCTTGTTCTGAACAAGGAAACTCACTTGACCGTATAGGCGTAGGAGCCAGGGGGCTGGGAGGGTGGCAGCCCCCTCCCCAAAGTTGGAAAATTTTACCAAAATCATCCTTTTTCGGGCAAAAATCCACCCTAAGTCGGGCAAAAAATTCGGTAAAAACAATGGACTTTTTATCGGGCAGCCCCCCCCAGATTTTATCTTCCCGTACGCTTATGCTTGACCGGATATTTGTGATAAGACCATGCCGCCTGCCGGACCAAAAATCATCCAGCTGTGAGCTGTTGAAAACAAGGCGTCCATTCTTTTTCGTCCAAGGAGACTTGAGTAAGCCCAGGGAATTTATAAATCTCATGCAAGAGGAGTACGTAAAAGACAACAGAAAATAAATCTTTCATAAAAATCAATAAGTTCACATATCGTATCAAACGATTACACGAATATCACAGAATACCAAATATATGAAAAGCATCAAGGGTTTAGTAATAAAGATCAATAAGCTCACATATCGTATCAAACGATTACACGAATATCACAGAATACCAAATATATGAAAAGCATCAAGGGTTTAGTAATAAAGATCAATAAGCTCACATATCGTATCAAACGATTACACGAATATCACAGAATACCAAATATATGAAAAGCATCAAGGGTTTAGTAATAAAGATCAATAAGCTCACATATCGTATCAAACGATAACATAAAAGATCACAAACTACCAAATACTCGAAATCATGAGAACATTTAAATACTCTATTTAAACACCAGATAAATTCGGTTGTCCCAAAATCATGTATAGGCGTTTGAAAAATTACCAAAATTCGAAAATTCAATTAATCTTGAATTTATCTTCTTGAGGTGTTGCATCAAAGATCAACTTAAATTCATGATATTGATTATTCTATAAAAAACTGTCAATTAGCGACATTCTAAAGCTTTAGTAGCTGCCTGGTTTTGAAGCATCCTACAAAGGTGCACAGAATTTTAAGCAGATCTACCTTTTGATCCCTTCGAATTCTTTAAAATGGCTAATTGTACTGAAAATTACATTTTGTGATCATGTAGGAATCGAAAGCCAATGTGAAATCGAAAATAAAAAATCCTGGGCAAGATTTACGAGGTCTTCTAAAGCCTATGGCTCAAAATATGGGGTTTCAAGCTATCATTCTAAAGTCTTTCGCATAATTTTGAGCAATTGTTACCATTGTTAAAAAATAATGTGGCCTTTGATACACATTATCTCGATACAACTAAAAAAGAACAAATTTTAAAATAAGTAGCAAAACCAGATTTTGTGGATTTTTCAAACGCCGATACATCAATTTATCAATTTGTGACAGCCGGTATTCTCATATTGCTGCGTCATTATATTGAAATAATATCGATAAAGAAATGTACATGGAAGATTGGAATAAGATATGAGTACAACAATATTCAAAACAAAATTTCATCATGTTGTATCAAATAATGTAATTCTAAAAATTAGTTTGCAAAGAAAAAAATTGATTTCCTTTTCCCTGATTTTTCATTCGTCTGACATAAGTTAGCATTTACTTATCTGCTTTACTCAACAAAATGTCAAACTCTAAAGTCAGTCTAAAATTAGATGTCACGTGAAAATTTCCGCGAATAAAAACAATTGAAGCGTTTTGCATGAATAATTTTGCATTATCGCAAACCTCACGTGACATCTAATTTGAGATAGACTTTAAGCTAATGCAATTCCTTTTAAACAGTATCAAAAACGAGCCAACTGAAATCAAGCTCCTCCACAGAAGCTGCACAAGCAGGGAACAATTTGTCTGTTTTCATTCTTCAGCAAAGTATATACAGGGCTCGAAATAAAATTTGGAGCTGTCACTTATTCCTGAAAAATACACCAGCCACCATGGATCGTGGGGAGATTTAGGTTTAATGACGGTTAACAAGTCCACATCCTGATCTACAGTTATGAATGACGTCTCATCAATTGCATAAGATGGACGATATATGAATATTGAATGAAAAAATGAAATAAACTAACAATTACTTCTGCAGCAGTATACATGTATTTCTTATAAACGAGAGAATAAATCTTCAACGCTAAGAATAATAGATGACAGACAACAATACTTTATCCCAGTTTGCAAGGGCACGAGAATATGAACTGGTGCCAACAAAATATTTCTAAGATTCAGATGAACCTCATCTTCAACTTACAGATATATTATCTGTTCTCGAATAGCTTATTATGGAGATCTTATATACAGGCCTTGCGTTCCTTTGACAACCAAAACAATCAATATTTTATTCAAATTCAACCAGCCGCATCTAAATGCCGCTTGAACTGAAGCAATGTTAAAGTATTAAACAATACAATCATGATCGTTTTGATTGCCAAAGGGACGCAAGGAGGGTGTCCAAATGATTATACTCCGTTTGCACTGCTGCTACATCTTTTTTAAAAAGAAGGCCTAACTTAGAGTTTGAGACCTTGCTTTAATAGATCTGAAGAGTAATCACTCAGTTTTCGCACAAAGAAATCCAAATTTGAGGCTTTTCAAAACCAGAGCATTTTTCATGCACCTGAACTGTTAGAAAATGTGAAATTGATTCCAAACGATTCGAGCCTAGTTCTCTTGTTTTTAAGAAAAGGAAGAAGGTCATTAAATTTGAATGAAGCTGTGGAAATTCATCTAGAAATATTTGCAGCATCTTTGAAAATGGTAATGCGCAAAAAAGACTTGGGCAACTTTCATTTGCCCAGGACAAGAGCAACATGGTACATTTTAGATATATTAGTCACTGGTGCAAATCTTATCTCCAAGCATTTTCTGGCAGTTGATCTTAATTTTTGTTGTGGTGAATTGCTTTTAAACATTTAGTACTATAATATCTGCTATAAGGCTATTTACTGAAAGGAGAGGCCTCTGGTTTTGAAGTAACCTCAAATCTTGGCTGCATATTGCGACAACTGAGCAATTGCTTATCAGATCTACCGGGTGAGTCAGAAAAATGTTCAGATTTTTGAAAGCATGTAGCTCTCAAACTATTTTACCAGATTCCAATAAACTGATCAAACCTGTGTAGCTAACACGTCAATTTAGATTAAGAAAATCAGTTTGTCAAAATCAGTGGTATCGTTCTCGAATTACAAGCGATTTTATAAAAATGTTTTATCTATATCCTTCAAAACAGACCTAAAATCCTTGGTCAAACTTGCTAGCAATCTAACCTCACAGCCATCATAATCAAATTCTGTCTGTCTGTCTGTCTTGTCACTTGATCATTTACTAGGTATATAAAGAGACTGTTGCATAATCGTATACACTTGGGACTGTCATTCAGCCATTCTTCTATTTTCTACCATATATCACTAGGCAGGGTTGCTAGCAAATTTGATCAAGGATTTTAGGTCTGTTTTGAAGGATGTTGAAATGAAGCATTTTATAAAATCGCTTGTGATTTGAGAACGATATGACAGATTTTGACAAAATAAATTTCCCTATTTAAGATGATATGTTAGCTACACAAGTATTATCAGTTCATAGGAATCTGCAAAATGGTTTGAGAGCAACATTCTTTCAAACGTCTATACATTTTTTGANGCCCCCCCCCCCCCCACCTCCGTGGTACAAGTCTCTCAACTTAAGCTGTATTACTAAGCATAATATACCTTTTAGCTATTCTAAAAAAGAGTCTGGATCGAACGATATTTTTATATATTTTTAAAGAAATCTATTGTGTGCACAACAGTGATAGGAGCTATAACGCTACTCAATCGAACTTTTCGTTTATAAAGTGTATGAAAATTTCGCTCCTTCCAGACTCGTTTGTAGCATAGCTGAAAGGTCTATTACTTGTCTGCAGCATTGTTTACGAAAGCATACTGGTCAAATCTTTAAAGAATGATGAATAACGAATGAATCATGAAATGATTAAATGAACAGTATTACATTTTTCTTTTGATTAAACTGCATGAAAGGGACTTTAGGTACTTTACTGCAATTCTACCGAGAGTATCTTTGATATCTTTATTACTATCTATCAAGCCTGTGACACCTTACAAAAGCCGGGGGGGGGGGGCACTTGACCAGATTTCGGTTGGGGACGTACCAGCGAAGCTTCAACAACATACCCGTTCCTGACATCAACTTTTTGAAAATGTATACCCGACCTTTTACGAACTTTCAAAAATGGCCTATTTATTTTTTCTTTGTACCAAAGTCATAGAAATGGATACCGTTCTTTAAACCAAAGTCGTGAGAATCAATACCGTTCTTTATGCAAAAATCGTGAAAATCGATACCCTTCCCAATGGCACATCCCTAGCACCCAAAATATACATAGTGCCCCGGGTCAACTATTTTGAGGTTGTGACGTCATCAAATTTCTAAATCACAAACCCAAAAAAGCGACAGATTATTTCTTTCTACCATAGGCTTTCATGGGCTATGCTTTTCTTAAAAATTCTGACATTATTCCCTATTACTTTAGAACTTACAATGACTTCAATTTTCTTCGATTTCCTTGCATAAATTCATAAAGTGTAAAAATGCCGTAATATTTAAAAATATGTTCATAAAGATACCAAAAATTCTCATGGTAGAATTATAAGTATCTAATGTTGCCTTCAAGACATTTATTTGAAAGAAAAGAGAAATAACCAGTTTGTTGATTTGCCATATTTTACAGCATCATCAGATAGAATTCTCAAAACAAGGTATCAAAAAGTAAGCTAAAGGCTGGTCTTTAAAACAGACCAAACATAAAAAGATTGAAAAGAAATCTTCCCTGTAATAGTTTGGCAAACATTAGAACATTTGTATTACTTTTTGTATCAGTTCTAGTTTGCTGTTGGTTGGAAAATGACCATGGCTTCATAATTTTCCCAGGAGCAATAAAACACTGTATGACATAACTGAAAATACATTGTTGTTTCTCTACATCATTACTATCCTGTTGTGAAAGCAATGCCCTTGTTGTCAGCACGTGTCCGACTGACGTGGCTAAAAACCATTATGCCACTCAGACAGAAACTTCTCCAGCAGTCTTCTCGGTGGCAAAAACATTATGGCCACATTAATCAGGCACGTAGCACCAAGAAAAGTGCACTGTTGTTTCTCCGTATTATCCTTCCCTATGAAGGCGCTGCCCTGGTTGCCGGCATTTGCCCTACTGACGTGGCTAAAAACCATCTTGCCACTCAGATAGAAACTTCTCTGGCAGTCTTCTCAGTGGCAAAATCATCATGGCCACATTAATCAGGCACGTAGCAACAAGAAAAATACACTGTTGTGTCTCTGCATTATCTTTTCCTTTGTAGGCACTCTGCTCGTTGTCGGCAGGTGCTTGAAAGGCGTGGCTAAAGCGATTATTCCACTCAGACAGGAACTCCTCCAGTGGTCATCTGAGTGGCAAAATCACTTATGGTCACATCAGTCAGGCACGTAGCGCCTTCGCAGGAAAAGACGACATCAATAGGAACAACATTGTCTGTATGTCCTACTGGTTCTACTGCTCATGATTTATTGAGCGAAATAGTTTTACCAGCCAAGAACTCGTCACTTCAACAAACAATAAACATTTACTCAGTCACTATCATCAGGATTTACCAGCCAGAACAATGATGGTGACGGAGGCTTACAGCAGACAGGTGCGGATTCCTTTTGTGCTTTTACTTTCAGTCCTTCTCGGTATAAGGAAAACATCTCTTTTAACGTCGGCTCTTTTGAAGGAGTAGGGCTGTGGCATGGAGAATAGAGGTAGTTGGAGAATTCAGTTTTAGTTCCAGTATTATTCCAAGTCTCTTGGGCCAATGCTCCATTGCTTTGAGGTGATGAAACAACTGTAGTGACATCAGAAACATCGTCTAGTGAGCTCACACTGCTATAAGCATCTCGCTCACGTAACTGATTTAGCTCATTGTCAAAACTGTCATATAGCGAGCCATTGAAGTCTGGGAATGGCACTTGCTCGATATCTCCAATCATATATTCGTGAATTCTCTTGTATACTGGCTCATTCATCAGAGGACTCTTCGAACTGAATGACGCAGGGGAGCAGCGACTTAGGAATGGTCGTGTATAACGCGAGTTCACAAATCTGTATGTGAATGACTTCTCTGTTACCTGATAAAGAACGTTAGAGTAATTTGAATAAGCTATTGCGATATTGAAAATGAAGCGTTGTATTTTGGTAATTTCATACCTTCTTATTGGAAAATATGATTTCAAAGACTCCAGTGCATAATTTTTCACATCAATTCATCTACCCTAAACTTGTGCATGCTAGTGCCCGTCACAATGGGATGGTGCCACGGTACACAGAGTGCTTAAATTTTTGTTTGTTTTCTGACATCATTGTTAAAGTTTTTGTTAAGTGCTCATAGCCAGAACCAGATGACGTCATGTCTATTTCTGTCTATTTCTATGGATGGCAAAGAATATTGTATTTTGTTGTTGTTGTTTTTTAGTTTTTAACAGTGATATAAAAAAAAACTTCACTGAATCGGGTGTCCTGGTTTTGAACAGTATGTGCATGAGTCCTTGTTGAGTGGAGGTGGGTGGTTGTTGTTGTAGTGGTATAGCGAAGCAAAGGGCTATTGTCGTAAGTCTATTCTGTACAACACAATGATTTCTGAACTGTTGCAATATTCCTTCCAGTTATCACACTAAATTCTGACAAACTATCAATACCCCCTTGGAAGTGAAACGAGAATAGAATCAATACCATTTGAGATTTGATCGAAAGCTCTCCCGAAGCGCAATGTTATATTGTATTTAGTTTTCAATGTTGGTATGAATAACTGGGGTTTAGTTCCATGGAAAGACTGGCCCAAGAGTATTTAAGAAATTATCTAATGCTCGAAGGGGGTAGTTTACCTAAACAGCAAGTCGCTGCTCACTGTTGTGTAAAGCAGAATGCACTACCATTAACCAAAAACATTGTCTACCATCTAAAAACATCTCAGAAAAAAGTGTCGTAGGGTACTTACTTTTTCCAGTATGCTTTTGCGATAATAATATCTCAGAGCCCTGCAAAGTTTTGTATATGTCATTGAAGGATTTCTCCTGACGTAGCCCCACAGAGCTGCCAGTTTCGAAGGATTGGTGACAAAGAATTCGTATGGGACTCTGTACGTCCATCGGATGCAAACTTCATTTTTATCCAATGCAAGAATTTCTGCAATGAATACCCATAATGGAACACGTTTCCTCTTTTCTGAAAGAGAAATAGTCAGATTTACGTAAAGCAAGTCTTACGTTAGAAAAATACCGGGTGAATAAAAAATACACAATCCCCGTTTGAAAGGATACTGCTCCCTGGATACCAAGATGATAATATTGGCGAATATGCGAATATATTATTAAATGGTGGACATGTTCAAATAAAATTTGAAATTTGCCTGACTGAAATCAGCCACTACGTTCGGAAATGATGAGGGATTTTCTCGAGAAAGCCCCTTCAAGAAACCTTCAAAAATCAACGGCGTAACATCACGATCAACTTTTTTCTAATATTTCTGGCTGACAGAAATGACTTGTACACGCAACTGTGGGCTCTGTTAAAGGATATGTACCAACCACAGGTTGGGTTCCTAACTGGATAGACTTTTATGTTTCTATGTTTTTACGCAAAGGATGCGTGGCCGCCATCTTTACCACAGCTAGCTGGTCAAAACGGCATACGAAAATGTTTATGTCGTTAGGTGGTCGTCGGGGAGATTTTTGCCAGCATGCTTTGCAAATGGTTGACCGAAACTTTTTCCGAGCGGAATTCTAGATTGTCTGAAACTTTGTCACGCAGAAAATTTTGGACAGTCCAGTTTTTCCTACAAGTCTCTGCAAAGTATGATTAATGTAATTTCTTAACTCACAGGTCAAGAGGTAAAATATCATGTACAAAAAAGGATTTTGTTTTGCGTCTTGTCTTTATCTTTCAAAATCATAAGGGGCCAAAGTAGTTATCACCAAACCTAGCCACCTGGGCCAGTCCACCTCTGGGCCAATCCATCCGCAATTGTTGATCAGATTTGTCTGTCCCCTATCAGAAATCTACTATTTCCCATTAACATTAATCCACTGAACAATTTATATAAAGAACATTACTCAAAATCAGAGTCTAACAGAGGCAATAATGATAATGATAATGATAATGATAATGATAATGATAACGATAACGATAATGATAACGATAACGATAATGATAATGATAGGGTAGGGTGGGGTAATGTGGGCCTAAATTGAGCAAAATCTCAAAATACATAGCTGGTAAAACGACAATAAAATGCAAATATTTTCAAACTTTTCGTTTAATTGACATTCAATGCTTCTTGTTTCATTCAAAAAAATCTCAGCTCTTATAGACGTATTTGGATATTTTAAAAAAATTATCTTTTTAGGCAACTAAAATAGGCCCACATTTCCCGACGAGCGGGAAAAGTGGGTCTATTTTCAAAACTCGCATAATGGGGAAATATTGAAAGGTAAACGATTCAAACAATTAATGGAATCATATTCCCCAACGATTTTCTATTCGATAAAATGCCAATCTTTGCCTTTTATCGCAAGCAATCCCGTTCCCGCGACGAAAATAAAACTGCTGTCCTTATGCGGTGATCCACCATCGTTTTGACTTGGAAGGCCGTGATCGAATTTGATAGTAATGATCAAATAAAAACTTGTGCAGTTTGTTTTCACCCATTTACTGGTTACCAGACAGCACTTGCAGTAAAATCAAAGCCTTTTTCACNGATAATGATAATGATAATGATAATGATAATAATAATAACAATAATAATAACAACAACGGCAAGAAGACCAGACTTAGTACTTGAAGATGCAAAAAGTAAACGTATTTGGATTGTAGACATGGTATGGGCATGTCCTATGGTCGAGAATGTATCGAAAATGTTTACAGAAAACTCTGAAATTATGAACTGTCAACTTTCGAAACAAAGGAAAAAGACTTGGATATAGTGTGACTTGTGCCAATGACAATAGGCTGTATGGTGGTGGTGGTGGAAAGGTGGAGGTGGAATAGAGTTGATCAGACAGATACGGCAGGTGATCGAAGACGATGAAAAAGTGCTGCTGCTCCTAAATTAGGTTTTCTTCGACACTTCTTTCGTCAAATTATATGCTATGACCTTGGGTATAATTTTCTCTGTCGCCTATGTCAGTCTACTCCTTTCAGCACTTGAACAAATACAAAAATCAGCACTTGGCTACATAAAAGCTACAAACTATTTTGCTCAGTAATGAGGTCGGGACATCGCTCCTCTTTGAGGGATAAAGTAATTTAGTAACATTAAACTTTGTGAAACATTAGATGTAAGGCATGGCAACATTGAACTTGTAGAGGCATGTTCTAGAAGCTAAACGCCCAGTTTCTCAAAAGTCCATACATTCAAAATTAAACTCTTTTGACCCTCTAAATCAAACTGATTTCTAGAAATTAAGGTCTGAAATCTCATACGTACAAACATTCAACTCCAACCAACGACACATTTAATAAAAGTGTAAAAACCAATCAAGAAAATGTATGAGACATTTTCCTCTATATTTAAGGAAAATGTATTTACTTTTTGCTCTTGCTACCCCAAAAATGAAGCAGGTTCAGGATCTATGAATCTTTTCAAGAGAAGTTTGCCAATTAGACTAAAATTATACACTTACAAAGAAGCTCCTTAAAACAGTTATTATGTATGTAATTTTGGACTTAGAGAAGGAAATAACCATAGGGTGAAGCTCTTATGCTGCATATCCATATTTCTAGAAAGACCATATCCATTGAATTATTTCTTACAAAAATCACTATTAGCCAATTATCAAATGTTATATCTTTGAATTGAACTCGAATTTAGCACCACAGCTATCATAATCAAATTCTATCCATCTATCTCGTTGCTTAAAATTTACTAGGTATATATTAAAGAGGCTGGAGCATAGTCGTATTCTCATGTGACTGTCATTCAGTCTTTTTTGTCTATTTTCTGTTGTCATTAGGCTGGATTGCGAGCAAATTTTATCACAGATTTTGGGCCTGTTTTGAAGGATTTTGAGATGAAGCGGTTTTTATAAAATCAGTTGTAATTTGAGAACGATATGACCGATTTTGACAAGCTAAATGTTCTTATCTAAGTCGATATGTATGGAGTGCCAAAAGCAAAAAAAGTCAAATTTTTATGGTTAAACTGTATTTTCATTGCTATGCACATTTTAACATTGCAAGTGTCAAATTTTAATTGCTTATTGTCTATATATTTACATTGCTTATGTATATTTTCATTGCAACCTCATATTTACATTGCAAAGGTATATTTTCATTGCTTGCTTATATTTCTATTACAAACTTATATTTGTATTGCAAGCGCAGATTTTTATTGCAAGCGCATATTTGTAATGTTAGCGCATATTTTTATTGTTAGCGCACATTTTCATTGCAACCTCGACGAAAAAATTTCCCACGCTGTTCAAAAAATTTCTCACGCTGCTCTAAAAATTTCTCACGGTCTGGCGGGCAATCCAACTTGAGTAGCCTATGGAAAACCCGGAAAACAGAACACATAAACATGAAAATGAGGCTGGCTTGGTGACATCAACCCAAAACATTTGAGATGGAAGTTTGGCCGAAGGCTCACGCTCTTTGTTTTGTTTCGTTGTTTCATCTCACGCTGGATCATCTAAACAGGTTGTTAACAGTGTTGACGAAATCTCAAAAAATCCTATGTCTGTTGTAGTGGCAGGGTAGGCTGCATTGTCATTTTCAATTAATCTGGAGGAGTACACTGTTAACAACCTGTTTAGATGATCCAGCATAGCTCTTAGTGACTGCTGCAAAACACTGACATGACCCAAAGAGATACCACGGGCGTGTGTGTGGTGTGCATCAATAACATGCTCCATTTCAGAATCAACTCGACGACGTAACAACAAGGCAATAGTTCTTTGATATTCTGTTCCTATCAATAAAAAATATTGTGCCCTGTCAAAACCAACTTCCAATGGATCTGTCTCTAGTTGCGAGACGAGTTGAGGAATTTCTCGTAACAGATCTTCAGCTGTGTCACCTCTCCATTCGAGAATACCACAGGTAAACACAGAGAGCAGCAAAACAACGAAACAAAAAAGAGCGTGAGCCTTCGGCCAAACTTCCATCTCGAATATTTTGGGTTGATGTCACCAAGCCAGCCTCATTTTCATGTTTATGTGTTCTGTTTTCCGGGTTTTCCATAGGCTACTCAAGTTGGATTGCCCGCCAGACCGTGAGAAATTTTTAGAGCAGCGTGAGAAATTTTTTGAACAGCGTGGGAAATTTTTTCGTCGAGGTTGCAATGAAAATATGCGCTAACAATAAAAATATGCGCTAACAATACAAATATGCGCTTGCAATAAAAATCTGCGCTTGCAATACAAATATAAGTTTGTAATAGAAATATAAGCAAGCAATGGAAATATACCCTTGCAATGTAAATATGAGGTTGCAATGAAAATATACATAAGCAATGTAAATATATTTACAATAAACAATTAAAATTTGACACTTGCAATGTTAAAATGTGCATAGCAATGAAAATATAGTTTAACCATAAAAATTTGACTTTTTTTGCTTTTGGCACTCCATAGATATGTTAGCTACACAGGTATTATCAGTTTAGAGGAATCTGAAAAATAGTTTGAGAGGTACAGACTTTCAAACGCCTATACACTTTTTTGACTCACCCGGTAGCTAAATAGAAAATCATGCTAGAAAATCCATTTGCAATTTACACTTCATTGTGACATTGTTGTGTAAATACTGAGTCCTCTGTGGTTTGAAGCAAACTTTAATTTTTATTTTCTCGTGGCATGAGCAAGCAATTATTTGTCTGCTTAACTCAAAAAAGATCTGCAACTCAACAAAGGCAGATAATTTAACAATAGCATCCATTGCTTTTGATTTACACCCAAGTACAAAGCGATTAGCGATGGCAAACAAAGAGAATTTTATGCCTGGTTTTAGTCAATCCATAAACAACAACAAAGCAAGCCGCAAAAGTAAGTTGCTCTGAAACCCTGGTAGCTAACTCGCTCCATGTGTATGTCTGAAATGGCTTTAAAAGCAGATTTGAGCATATATCGAAAGAGGAAGGATATATCTAAATATCTGCCTCGAGAATTTTATCTATTTGATAGAGAAGACTCAGTCAATTCATTCAATCCTCGTACTTTCTGGGTGTAATTAAAACAGGAAGTACTTCCACTACTAAGCTTCTGAATCAAATGCGTAAAATGCTCGAGGTAGATGGTTAGATGTATCTTTCTTCTTTTGATAAATGCCCATGTCTGCTCTTAAAACCATTCCTGGTACGCACAATGAGTGAGCTAAGTACCTGGGTTTCAGAGCAACTTTTGCGGCTGGATTTGTTTTTGTTTCTGACCTGAACAACCGGGAAAAAAATTCCCTTTGTCTGCAATCCATAATCTCTTTGTGCTGGCATGTCAATCAAAGGCAACGGATGCAATTGTTGCAAAACCTGCACTCGTTCAACTAAACTACCTTCTGTTTTTCCGTTGCAAACCACAATCTTTAGTTAGTTTTTTTAACTTGTTTTAGAAGTTTGATTTGTTTGGCTGTATCTTTGCAATGCACTTGTTCAACTAAACTACCTTCTGTTTGCTGTTGCTAACCACAATCTTTCTTTAGTTAGTTTTCTAACCTTGTTTTAGAATTTTGATTTGTTTGGCTGTATCTTTGCAATAGCTAATATGTTATGGCAGACAAAATGTTTGTCTAATCTTCTGCTTTCAGAAGCAAATAATTATAAAAGTGTAGAAATCACAGCACCTCCACATCGACTCTACAATTGTAGGAACTCTTTAGGGAGTGCCTGTATTCCTATGGAAAAGTTTTCTATTTTCCAATTGAAACTACCTAATGTCATGATATTGACAGAAATAATCGAAGTTGACCATAGTGTTGTACTCAGTTGACAGATATGATCAGAAGATCGCGGACAGAAATCCGTTAAGTTATTAAAGACATGCAGAGAGATGCAGTGCAGTGCAGTAAAAAATAACCAAACAACCTATACTTACGAGCCGAGCCTCACGAGGTTCTGGCAATGCAAGTATTAGCTCATCATCACATCATTCATTTATTTACAGTGGGAGAGAAGTAATTATAGCTCTAATTTACAGCTAGTTCAAGCCTACTTTACAATACAATATATACAATATTACAAAACAATATATCAAGACTACTTTTTTACATGAGGATAAAAACATAAAAGTCCAGTGGCGTGGTGGCCGGGGGGGCAGGGGGGGCACGTGCCCCCCCAGCGACGTGAAAAGATGGGGGCGCCGAAGGCGCCCAACGTTTTAAGAGGGCGCAAAAAGCCTGAACGTAAGCTTGGTTCAGACCGGCGCTCCCTGGTTCAGACTAACGTGAAATAGCGTTAGAATACACTGGAAATACGAGGAAAAGTGTCGAACTTACTTTGTCTCAATTTGAGATTTTATAGGCTCCTTTGAAGATGTTTGGAAATTTGATGGAACCTAAAAGTATAACTCTCTAAAAAGGTAAAGTAATTACGTTTGGAAGCAATAACTCACTAAAGATGCGTTTAAAGTGTGCATAGAGAATGCTCTCTCTATCTCAATTCTAGCACGTTTTTGCTCTAGTGTGAACCAAGCTTAAGCTCAAGGAAAAATTTCTTGGAATATCTTCCACACTGATTTTCTTTGAAATCAAACAAGCCTGGTGCATGTGGGAAAATAGAATCGAAGGTGCTGTGGGCTTCTGTCTTCAGGAAGGGGGTTTAGGAATTTGATATCATTTGTACATTCCTTGCCTCACTGCAACGACATTAGTGTTACGACATTGGTAACAGGATAGACTTTTATGTTTTTATCCTCGTGTAATTAGCTTTGATATATTTTAATTTATTTGTTCTGTAATATTGTATATATTGTATTGTAGAGTAGGCTTAAATTAGCTGTAAATTTAGCTATAATTAATTCTCGCCTACTGTAAATAAAGTAATAATGATGATGATGATGATGAAGTGTATCAATCGTGTTCTTGAAGCGGAATATTTCACTCTGAAGTTTCATTCTCTTGGGATTTAGAATCGCTAAATCTACTTTCGCGGGGCCAAAGCCCCGTGAATATCAATTTTCACCAACTGTGCAAAAGAGAAAGAAAGGTACTCAATCATGCAATTTTTAGTAGTTTTTTTACTTAACATAATAAGGCATTTTTTCGAGATTTTGATACTCTAATTGCAAAAATTTGCCCGAGAAGCCTCTCGATATCGCGTTCCTTTTTCTAATTTAAAAGGTGAAATTTTCACAAGAGGGGCTTTTTCCAACGATTTAAAGGGCGTGGTCTCAAAAATTTTTGCTCGCTCCGCTCGCACCGAGAGATTTAACCATTGCCCAAACTCTATGCTGTTTGTTCAAATGGGGCTGCCAAGGAATTTTCATCATTTGGTTTCAACGCATTGTCTGAAGAAAGAATTAGCTTTCAAAAGTCTAGGTATGTCGTACAACAGACAATTGTCACAGTTTTCTGGGGGGCGCCAAAATAGGTTTGTGCCCCCCCAGCCAATTTGGAGCCACCACGCCACTGTAAAAGTCTATCCTGTTAGGAACCCAACCTGTGGTATATATACTTTGCAAAGCCTGCAGTTGCATTTGTCACCTTTCCAGCAACTTGTTTGCTTTTTAAAAATTGGAAGTGTGCTAGAATCTTTTATCTCATGTGGCTCAGGGAGAGGAGTTGCACTCGTACAGATTGTAGCTGAAGAACGCAAAGGATGATGGTTGACCAGGGCCCTTTAAGCTAAATATGGTAGAAGGAGCGGGATTGAATTGAATCTGTTCTCATATTGCTTGCTTAAGAATGATTTTAGGACCTTCCAGAGCGATAACTATATTTTGGCTATTCTTTGTTTCGTGACTCTAAATGGAGAAATTCTTAAATTTTGTGAGATACCTGATTTTGAAGCATACTACAAGATTGCACAGAATTCTTCGCAGATCTTTCTTTTTTCTTTTTGAATTCTTAAAATTGTTTGTTTAAAGAGAATCAACGGATATAAAAGCCCCGCGCGGAAGGAGTCTGGGTATTGTTAAGACACAAAAAATTAATTTTATTATATTCAGCATCATTTTATTATTTCCTTAATGACAGTTTAATTTCATTAGGTTTGTTTCTAATGACGCATGCACCATTTAGAATTAATTTAATGCTTCCTTTAATTATGTTTCCTTCCAGTCTTTTAGCACAAACAATTCCTTTTGTACTTTTACTTTTGATTTGCTGCATATTTTGTATGAGTAATATTAGTTGACGATGAATGGATGCTAGGACAGGACGTTATTTAGGCTGCTCGAAAGTTTAGTTTTGTTGTTGTAGAGATTTGAGTTTAGATAAGTTTGCCGAACCCGCCGAACAGTTTTTAGATTATTGTCGAATAGCCGAGCTGCCGTATATTGTCGTGCCGTGTCGTGCCGTGCCGAGTCGTGTCGTGTCGTGTCGTGTCGTGTCATGTCGTGTCGTGTCGTGTCGTGTCGTGTCATGTCGAACTGATTATATAAGCCGAAGCCGAAGTAGTAGTAGTGAATCGTTTGTCTTTATTTATCGATTGCCTACGGACACGCGCCTTGTGGAACCATTCGAAGTTCTACACCGTTCACGTTTGGTAGTGGTTCTACAGTATCCTATATTATTAGACTATTGTATTTGATGATTTCGACACGTAGGTGGATATTTGTTTAGCCAGAGGAACAATAGCGTGCGTAGGAATTTTCTTTGTCCTGCTCCGTTGATTCATATATATTTTTACAAACGGAACGAAAGAAACAAAGTTATAACCTTGGGGGAGTACTGTACCTGTAAGCTGACGGGGACGTGTCACTTTGCCTAAGAAAATGGTACACATACTTCCGCAAACTTTTGAAAAATGTTATGGTGATAATTCCGCAAGTTAAGAAAATTTGAGCCATAATTCCGAAAGCTATGAAAAATCCCCGTGACTTTGTAGTTTTTTAACGTTTCTCTGGAACCACACCCATAATTCCGCAAAAATGTTTGAAAACGATACCCATAGTTTGGCAATTTTTGAAAAAAGTACCTCTAAAAATTGCACGTTCCTTGTACCGCCAATTGAGAAATCCCTCCGATGTCATAACATGATGGAGAAAAAAGGACTAGAAATTAATATTTTTAAAATACCGCGCTGACGTTTCAAAAAACAAAATATGATTTCCTACTGATTTCATAAATAATGGCGTGCTTTTTGCCATTCGTAAAAAACATACCCATTAACACTCCAAGGTTGAATTCACTTCAGCTTAAGCTGGAAGTTTCGTGCACACAAAATTTTCCATGCAATCAATTGCATTTGGGAAAGAGAGGTTGCTACGAATTTAAAACCCACGCAAGTTTCAATGGGAATCGCTATACGGAACAAATAGAAATCTCCCTTCCCACACAGCACAATGTAAATTAAGTAGCCTGCGTGCAGATGAGTTGAGGCTACGCGCAAGCTAAAACTGAGGGGTACACGTATGTTTTTGTAAGAAACCGCATATAAGAAACTCAACTCTGAAACTATTTATTATAATAAAGGAAATTCTTAGCATATTTTTACTTTATGTTCACTTGTTTCCTGTATCACATTACTCAGAAGGTACTTGAGTAATGTCTAGACATTGGAAAGGCTTCATAAAAACTTTGTTTCGAAATGTTCACGAGGGCACAGGTAGTAAACATAAAGATTGTTATGGAGCCTTTAAGAAACTCGTAGTCGTAAGAAACTCTGAGTACTGAGAATCTGATACTTTTAAGAAACTTTCAGTGCTGCCTAAAATCTTTAGTTTCTTATAAAAACAATACATGTACTAGAAGACTAAAGATCTTTTATACACTTACAGTATGCAATCCAACAAAACCATTTACCGGGTGACCAAATGAAAATTGACACGTTCTAAATATCACTTAATATCACTAAATATCACTTCCTGATTTACAAAATTCTTATTAACTTTATGCAGAGTTAAACAGCCACAATGCCAAAAAGCCACTATGTAACTGGCAGCAACTTCCAGATTGGGACGTGTCCCAAGTCGTACAAATAACGAGATAATTGGAAAGGTCAAACGATTTTCGGAAATTCACCTTAATGTGCTAATGAACAGCTTCCTCACTTCCACATAAACTGACAATTTGTCGTTTTGGCTACACTTGAGAATAAAGTGATGAGAAAACTTGGCTTTTTCCTCTTTGCTACTTTTCATTTGCTGATAAATGAGACTTACATATTCCTTCCGCCTACCGACTTAACAAAGAGTTGAATGGAAAGCGGAAAACGAGGCTTTTGAGTAGGAGTAGATTTGCGGTCATTCGCCTTACTTTCGAAGATTCCTTGATATTTGTTGGATGCAACAACCACTAAATTCAGCTCATTGTTAGATGTTTAAAAATTTATTGTTTTGTCTCTTTTGAGACTGCATTGTAGACCTTAGCCCATAGCCCATTCCAAAAGTTTCTCCAACCTCTCTCTCATTCACAGCTCTTGCAGGGGTGGCCAAGTGCTTTCTTTTGTGGTCTTACCTTTGTGCAATTGAAAACGCGATTCTAGTCAAGTTTCTACATGTACAGTATGATTTCAATAAATTGCAAAAAAAGTAACGAAAGAAGGTCTTTATATGCAGATAAATTTTTCATTTATAAAATTTCAAAAAATAAATGACAAGATCAAAAACGAGATTGGGCGATACAAATAGAGAGCCGAACCTGAACTAAGATGACGCATAGCCTATTTCCACTAGGTGCAAAATGTCGCGCACGCTACATTTTCAATTGGTTTGATTGGCTAACTCCGAGGAGACGTCAATCAAAGAGCGATATCCTTTGTTGCATAACAAAAGGCAGCATGGACGACTTTTTGCACCTAGGGGAAATCCAGCTTTATGACTTGCAAACTTGGCTTTGAAAATGAAGGCTGGAATAGCTTAGCTGAGCCTGATTTCAGGCTACTCCCTGCTAATGTATATATCCTGGTCGGCTATAGCAATAAATTCGGAAGAGTTGATCGATGGTTAAACTTAATAGATACTCGTGCTTTATTTAAGAATCAACAGCTAGGGTAACGTTTAATTTTTAACCCATACCTCATTAGCCAAAAATATGTTGTCACTTCAAAAAAGAAATCCTTAAGAAATTAAACTATGATTCTTGCATGAACTTATTACATCGTCGTAGCTGCCTCTATTGACAGACCTGCAGGGCGGCGCTCTAACCGCGACTCATAACCAAATACCATAATTTTTGGAATTACTGATGAAAGTCTTATAGCCGCAAACAATATAATCATCAAACTCGTTATTCCTGTTGCTTTGCTTAACAAGACTCGTGGGAGCTTTGCAATTAGCCTTATCATACAGGCTAGCCACTAGCCAGATAACGAAGAGATTCGAAATGAATAGGGCCCTTGAAAGTTCATTTGAAGGCAGTGGAGAACTCTACAGTTCATTGAAGGAAGGAAGAGAGTAAAAAACAGAAAGGTTTCGCTTACAAATCATTTGCATATAATCTCAAAGGAAAGTTATGTAATTCGAGAACCGGGAAGATGGAAAACTGCAGAGGAGGGCTCATCGAAAACATTAAAATTATTGTTTCGTTACTATAGGCGACACTAGTGAATTTCAGGGGCGTCGCAAGCCCTAAAAAAGTGGGGTAGTTAGTATGGAACTAAATGTTGAAAGGTATACTTAGCCTTTTTTACATCGTTTTTCCTTATGAATAAATACCGCCTTGAGAAACTGGTGTGGACATGTCCACCCCCCAGTCTATCCCCTGGCGATGCCCTTGGTGAATGTATTAAAACCATCAATTTTCAAAAATTCTAATAGGCCAAGATTTGTCCTCTTTTAAACAGAAAGGTTATTTCGTAGCTGAAAGAATAAATACTGTCAACAATTGCTGCGTACTTGACTTCTTGCGTACTTGACTTCTTGCGTACTTGACTTCTTGCGTACTTGACTTCTTGCGTACTTGACTTCTTGCGTAGGATTTTGGTACAAGGCACGGTATCGCTACGAGTAGTCGTTGTATTTTGTTCCCGTGGTATCGTCCTTGTAATGTTGTAAAGTAATTCATATGCATTGTCTTAAGTAGTTTGTTCTTGTGAAAGTTTTAATTGAATACAAAATGATCCATGCATACAAAAGGAATCGCCTATTTCGTAAAGTTTGCTGTTCTTTTTTTTAAGTTTTCAATGTTGGGGACGATTTTATATCCACAATCAGATGATTCCACATTGTTGCGCCTTTATATGAGAAGGATTTTTGGTCATATGCAGATTTTCGCATAGAAATTTCTAAATCAGTTCTGGTATTGCACAATTTTCTCTTACATGTATCCGAGAGTCTTGAGAACATGTCTATCATGTCATTTGCAGTTTTTGCAGTTCATTTATTACTGTAGAGCCACAGAACCCCCATATGCAGGGCAGCAATACCTAAAATACGGTTCCACAAGACTTTTGTACTTGCTTTGTATTGTGGGAAGTGGGAGATATTTTTTGGAGTCTTTCAACATCCTTGTTCCTTTAGAAAAAAATTTCTTTGCGGCAGAAACTTGTTCTTTCCAGTTCAAGTATTGATCCACCATTACACCTAGCTATTTGGTATGTTTTATGATAGAAACATTTTCTTCGCCTACTGTAAAGGAAGACTTTATAGCATTTACATTATCAATGTCCTTCAACCGCTTCCTACCACCTATCACAAGATTTTGGGTCAGTAGCGGCGCCACGGGGGGGACTGGGGGGGACTCGTCCCCCCCACTTCTCTCCAAAGTCGGTTTTCCAATTCGTCCAAAGCCGTAGAGAAATTGTCGAAGGAGGGGTTAGGTAGTTAGATCCTGAATTTTTAGGACAAATAAGGGCGTTTCTTTGCCCTTAAAAAGGGCGTTTCCCAAGGATAAAAAAGGCGTGGTCCTGAAAATTTTCCCGGGGGCTTCGCCCCCGGACCTCCATTTCGGTTTGTCCCCCCCGGTCGTTGGCGGCTGGCGCCGCCACTGCTTTGGGTCTTGGTCATCTTTACGGAAAATTTGCTTGCATTGAGCCAAGATTTAAGATACCCAAGTTCCTCGCTGGCACAGTCATTTATGAAAGGACTGAACTTTGTAGAGAACAAAAGGCTTGTGTTACCAGAGTACATGGTAACCTCCGAGTGATTCAAAGAGAAGTGGAAATCATTTATGTATATTATGAATAGCAGAGAGCCTAAACAAGAGTCTTGCGGAACTCCAGTTTCTATTGACTCTAGATCTGAAAGCTGCTCATTTACCTTACTGCACTACTTTCGGATAAATAGGCAAGTGATTCGTTGCTAGGTGACCAAAAAGATAGGAAAATTGGCAAATCTATGGCTTCTTCACAAGAAAAATTCTATTTAATTAATTACTGCACCGATTTTAATGCAAATGGACTTAAATAATAGAAAACATCATGTCACTTCAGTTTTTCCATACTATTTTCCCTATTTTTAATCCATATCGATTCAAAATGCATGAGACAAGCACGATAAAGCTAATTTGCTACAAAATTTTCAATTCATGCACGTATTTATCCGAAAAATGATGTCATAAATTTAAATCACGTCATAGATATTAAGTTGTGCTTATGTCAGCAAATATGGACAGTTTTTATATCAAATGTAAGCTCTCATTATGGTCGATCATGCCCGGACTCTTGAGTAAGTCCTCGATTTCGTCTATATGTGGAAGTACGCTGTTAATAGTAAGAGAGGCAATCACCGTTCCTTTTTGGTGCCCAGAATTGCCATCATTTAATGGAAATCTTACTCTTGGGAAAATGTTACCCAAAATATACTATAATGGAAAATCTTTACCATTTACTAAATCGTTTGTTCTGCTACTATCCCTGCCATCCTTTTGTCTGTGACACAAACCATAGCCATGAATATTGTCTTGTTCTCGATTATTCCGGACAAAGTTTGACCCAGTTTGGGTTCATGGCCACAAGGATTGAAGTCTCATGGGATTACGTAGTGACACAGCTGATTATAGAAAAGACTTTAAAAATTAAATGAGACTTATATGGAAATTGAAGTTTGATTAGAATTCGTCTCTATGATCTCTATTTCTTAGAAATATTGGTCCCTAATACAGTTTATCACTTGGAAGGTATTATCCTGCTTATTAAATCATTAGAACAATTTCATCTAAGAGTTTTGTGTCGCTTTTCTGAGATTTTCTTTTTCTACAACGGAGTGCAAGAATGAATTTCTCCAAAAGAAGAAATCGCTAAAAGAAATCTTGATACAAATAATAAGAAAATTACAGCACATTTTTCTTCAGTCTGTAATTCGAATAATATTGCCTTTTATTGAAAATAACGACCAACAATAAAGACCTTACGAATAACGACACCTTACCGAGAACGTATTCTGTATTCTAATGTTCTAAAATATTCAAACCTTCTGATTTTCAAAATAGAAACAACTACACATAGAATTCGTAGGATCGAAATGAATGTCAACAGTTATGCCACTCAATCAGTTGAGACCAGAACCTACGAGCAGTTTCAGCAAATAACTAATGATTATTATGATAACACTGCGTCAATGTTTTCTGCCAATATGCCGCCAATATGTTACGTACGCTAAGAATTAATTGCAACGGATGACTTGATTTGTGCCCAAGTAATGCTATCCAAGAAAAAGGCCACTAAAGAAGGAGTTGACAAGCTCTTTGTAGCGTCAATCTATAAGACGAAATCACCTCCGCCGGATCAAAGCACAGCGGACGAGAAGGGCTCGGGATGAGTAGTTTTCAATATTCAATTATGATTTTCACTTTGAAGTAGAAACCTTAAAGAACGATAACAAAGTCGATACTTTATCATTCGTAGGTAATAAGCCAGACGAAAATACTCGAATAGCAAATATCATCGCCATCCAAGGATGTACGTTTGACAGGCGTTAATGAGTTCGATCACTTCCCTCAATCAAAACAATAAAAACTTAGAAACTACTTCTTTCTATATTCAGTATAAAATTAATCAGTTTTTCTGATTCAGCTGCAGTGTCAAAATGATTTTGCCAAGCAAAATAGCGAAAAATGAAAGATCTATAATTTCCTTTGGGCTTTAAATTTGTTAATTAAAGTACAACAAAGGACAACACAACACAAAGACAAAAGAAAAACGAACTTCATTTGACGTTATAAGGACAATAAGGATGCAATTTAACTGCATAACCTTATATGGATTTAGTTTATATTATAAATAGAGGTTGGTCTTTATACGAATTAATCAGCTGCTCTGAAGATGCCCTAGAGGGGGCGAAACTAGTCAGCACTGGAATAAAAATGAAAGCGCAAAATATCAATTTGACGCCTGCTTTCTTATGTTGTTGCATCTTCTTCAATCGTATACTATATGTTAATAAAAGTATGAAAAGGATATATAACGAACTTCTCATGTTCGTTTCCATTCGTATATCAACGTGCCTTCGCAATCTTAATACACCTCTAAGATTATGGACGGCTTTATACATGAAGTATGATAGTAGTAATTGACTGGAGATATCAAAACCGCACCGGCCTGAGTACAATAGAATGAAGCGCCAGAAAACAACCTTCCTTTTTTGCGTCCATCTTGGCAATTTCTTCTCTTCCTCGATTTTAAATCTCTATTTATGGTCTGATGGGATTCTGGCGTGGGCTGAGGAGACTGCCGTGCTGAGGTCGCAAGCCACTGCCGTGTCGTACAAAACCAAGTGTGTCGCGACTCTTGCTCGTCTTCTGAACCCGGCATTAGAAAGCCAACAAACTTTTGTACACAGACATTTAAAAAAAAATTCTATTTAAAAAAAATAGAAACAACCAAATAAAATTGTAGCAGAACTGCAAAAGATCTAAAGTATAAATGACGCGAACTAACTTATTGGAGCACGTAGACATTTCGACCTAAGAGGACCTTCATGACCCTCGTAAACACTAATCTCGAGAAAAAGTCATTTGCAAGGTATTGCTAGCCAAACTGACGTCTTTCAATTGCAAGCAGCAAAACACTCGATAAAGTAAGTTTTCCAACAAAACGAACCAACTCTCCCAAACGACCGATTCAAGCCCACTTTTCTTGCCGATTATAGATTTTCGGGGTCAGGTGCCCCCTTCCCCTTCGTTAAGAATAAGATGATTCAATTTTGTTAGGTTTCGGAACTATTGTCTCTTGAAACAGATAATTTCAAGAAATTCTGAAGAGATGTTTAAAATCTTAATATATAAAATGGTAGGCGTTTTACAATACACTGTTTTGCACAAAATAAGTTCCGAACTTTATGGTCACCAAAATTTTGAAACATATTGAGAGCTTGAAAGTACTTTACAAGAAACTTTTTCCAATTGGACTTGCAAATTCAAACTTATTTTCCCATATTTCTTGCATTGTATCATTTGAATCATCTCTAGAAAAACTTCGCATATTGCACTTGTCGGAATAGACAAAGCAATTCGTCCGATAAATAGGATTAGACTAATTAAAATGTTAAAGAAACACTTATAGTATTAGGTCTCAGTTTAAGTACCTTAATAAAACAAAACGTGCATTTTCATCAAGAACATGCATACCATAAAACTAAACATACCTGGAAAATTATTATCTTTTTCGTCCATGCAGTCTTTAAACTTTTTGGTCACCTTGCAAAGTAAGTCTGGATCCACTTTCATTCTGAAAAACAAATGTACGAAAAGTCTACTAATTTTTCTAAAATCTTCCAAAAGTGCAGTAAATTCTCTCAAATGTATGACAAGTGCTTTCCAATGAGTAAAAGTAACACTGAACAAAGCCTCTGCCTGCTCACTCTTGGTGCAGTTCCTGATTTAGCCATCAATCAGAGGCAGAAAATTGTGGGATATCCCCTTCTTCCTATTGGTTAAAAACAGCAAGCGAAACTTTGCTACTATTCCTAGGTCTCAAGGCTTAGCAGTATTATGTGCTGCGGAGGCAGTGAAACCATGGTGAAAACAGTTTATGACAGCTTGGATTGAAATAGTTAATCACCTTAACTCAAGTTGAATTGGATTGAGTCTGATTATAAGAGACCACAAAATATTTGTGATCCGATAAATTGACTACGTTTTACCAATGCGGAACTTGTCATCGTTCTGATCACGATTACAAGGGTAACCGGGACAAGTAAGGACAGATCCTGTGTGTTTTGATTGCAAAGGACTTCCTTAACGGTACTTTAGAGAAACTTGGATTGAACTTGGAACTCGAATCATTTGAAATGGTACACTATAACCGTGACCTAATTGTTATTTAATGGAAGTCACGACGGCAAAAAGCAACATAAAAAAACAATAGACTGGGAATATCTGCAGTACTGATGTAACTGAATGGGAATGCCCACAAATATGACTGGGAAATAGAGTTCAGGACCACCTTTCAGTATCCTTCGCCTTGGCTTTGAAATTGAGGAGGAATTAATAAGGATAGAATACACAAGCTAAACAAAGCAAAACATAAAATGATGCAGATCATCTATAACGGAGCTTTTGTAGGAAGAGCGTTATGTTTCCGTGTGACATCATATGCAAAGAATGCAAGTGTTGATATAAAAACAGCACAACTGAACTGCACAATGGCAAATAAGACAAAAAATGAGGTTAAACGGAAATTAATATAACAACGAAAGCCTATGGTTCACACTAGGTCGTTTGGAAAAGTAACTTTGGGTCGTTTGGGTGGCTGGAATAGAAACTGGTTGAAATCCCACCGACTCATCACTTGTTAAGGAGCTTATTTTCACCGTTCAATATCGGTTTTTTGGTACTTTGGGTCATTATGGTCGTTTGCTCCAACGACCCTAAGAAAGGAGTATCCCTAATGTACCAGGTGTCCTAAAGTGATGTATCGGCGTTTGCCATAGAATGCAACTATCAATAATGCATCGATTTGAACGAATTACAATCATTTTGCAGCAGAAAACCTAACTTAGATGCAAAATTTTTTACTTAAATCAACCATACCATTCTGAAGTTACGGGTTATGTAGCTTGGGTGATATTTTTGAACACGCTTTAATAAGAAATAAAACTTTCGATAACATTTGCCCCCAAGTTTTAGCTCCAAAAAATGACAGAGAGCATGATCATTCTCCAAGGAGGAAAACCCAATGACAAATATTTGCCTTTGACATGTTCAAGTATAGTATAGGAAGGATGCTTAATAGACAATGTCGCTAAAGATGGCGACTGGGAGCCTTTAACCAAGATGCATTGCGTCCTAATTAAGAATTCAATTAAATAACTCAATGCTTCTTGGTAAAAGCGCCCTGCTGTCATCTTTAGCGTTATCGTCTATTGATGCAATTTTCATCTTACTAAAGCTGAAACCGAGACGATGTTTGATCGTAAGTCGTAGCTTTTCTCAAAACTTTTCAAAAATAGCTTCCAAATGAAATGGTCCAGAGATATCGAACGATATGACCGATTTTGGTGAAATGAATTTCTTCTTCTAAGTCCCAGGGGGGACACTCAGCACATACACATACGGGGAGGTCAGTCCGAGAAATTTTCAGGCAACCCAAAAATATCAGTTCAGCTTCATCGCAACCCAAAAATATCAGCTCATTTTATACTTAAATACCTGTAAGCAAACATCAAATATCCTGAAACAATGCAAATTGAGGTCAGGATTGCCTCTACAGAACTCAGAAATATCAGCATAACTATATTTGATGCAAGAAAATATCATGCCCATAATTTCAGTTCATATTGACCCAAAAATATCACTTTTGGCAATATTCTGACCCAGAAATATCGGACTTACCTCCCCGTATGTGCATGTGCTGANCATGTGCTGAGTGTCACCCTGGGTTCTAAGTCAGTCTTTGGTTAAGCTGCCTGCTGTGAAACAGTATTGAAACTGACTGGTAATAAATGCCCTCATCAAGTTTCTTGGATTGCTCTGATATGCGGGAAAGTGCATAAAGTTTATTGCTAGCATTATGGCACAATTTGGAACCATGATGGTCGAAGGAAAATTTGCTATTAATGTGAACTCCGACTAACTGCTCATCACATCTCTGCCTAAGGACCAAAAGATGGCATTTATCTGCATTCAATTTCATAAAGCTATCGGTATACCATTCTAACACTACTCTACAATCATTTTCAAGCCCATGAGTTATATAATCTGGGTTCTTATCGCAATCATAGATTGTAGTATCCAGCGGCGGAGCCAGCACTTGAAAAGTGGGGGGGTCTGGGGCGTAACCCCAGGAAAATTTTGCGTGACCACGCCCTTCAAACTCTCGGAAAACACAGGCGACGCCCTTACCCCTCCTGAGTGAACAATTTTATTGCATTTTCGTGCGAATCTCAGGAACCATCTTTTGGAAAAGTGGGGGGGTCCAGACCCCCCCATTCCCCCCTTGGCTCCGCCACTGGTAGTATCATCTGAATAATTACAGAGTATGCTTTCTCGTTCCTTGTACTAATCACTTTATCCTATCTCCTGATTGAGGTCAGACTATTAATGAAATTAATGGAAATATTACATTGTCTTTAAAATTAGATAAGACTTCCAATCTTGCTTTTCGGGAAGATGGTAATTCTCGCTACGCCTTCAGAATTAATTTTTTTTCTTAGTTTGAGTGGTTTAAAGTTCTGAGATTTTTTGCCCACGCTAAATCGTTATCTAAAAATTTAAACTGTAACAAATGAATTGATATCCCGTAACGGGATAAAATCTCATCTCCTTTACCCTTTACATCCCGTTTCAAGGGATTCCGACTCATCATTGTGAGGCGTTAACTCATTAAATACTGTAGTTCAGGGCCGTTGACAGCCTGCCCAGGCCCAGGAGTGATTTTCGCGACGTGGCCCCAAGGAAAATTGTTCTTGACCACGCCCTTTAAACTCCGGGAAAATGAGGGAAAAGCCCTTTTTAAAGAACAATGGTTTTCAAAAAATTGCTCAAACTTCCATGTCAATGTCTTGCCAAAAAGGTATGTGCGTATAATCAGGAACGTCTTTTTCGTCAGTAATACAAAACTATCAATAAGAAATTTCTTCACATTTCTTCACAGAATCCTTTACGGGCTACAAATTCATTCATCATGTCCTATCCTCAACACTATAGATCCGTAAGCCCAAACTATCCCAAGTCATTGTGCTCATCTTAACCCTATTAATACCGGGCTTTTTGGACCCTTGTAGTACCGGGGGGGGCACAAAGTGCCCCCCCTTCATAACTTCGTTAATAATGCAGATATGAGGGCGAGACATGGTACAATGGTGCACAATAACAAAATCTACACAATAGGGCACTTTTTTTATTCTTCATTACATCCATGACGTCACTATGACGTCATAATGGCAGAAAAATGCGATATTTTCTAACTATTGGCAAAATTAGCAATATTTAAGGTTTTATTTAATGATTTCTCCCATAATTGCTCTAGAATGTATCACAAATCACCAAGAAGTAAAAATCAGCAATATAATATCTATTTAAACTCATTATTTATTTCATTTATTCATTATTTAGTTACACCAGTTTTTCTTTCTTTCATTAAAAGCCCTAATTACTGATTCAAATACTCTGAAATGCCTTAAAATCATTAAAAATGATC